>QLNU02004477.1:26026-49082 GCA_006491805.2 Dysdera silvatica | reverse complement strand
TATGTTACAGTATGTAATACTATATAATGAAAACCTCTAGAAAATTACAAGTGAATTGGTTGACAAGTTTGAGAAAAAATGTTCTTTATGTAGCGATTAGAATCTGTTTCAGCAGTCTTTAAGTAGGATAAGCTCAGTTATAGACATATAGATCTATCTAGTATAAAAATTTGTATTTTTGAACCTAGTGTGTTTTTTGTTTTTTTTTACTTAGGGTTATCGGGTGTAAGAATATCCACTCGAGGAGAATTAGTTCGTAAGATGCAACAGCAAAGCCTACCTAGTAATTTAGACAAATTGGAGTCTGTCGAAAATTATCTTTTAACTTATGACGACTAATCACAAGAGCAAATAAAGCACAAATTTGCACAGTTTAATATAAATTAAAGCGAAGGTGGAAGGCAGCAAAGAGGACCGAACATATATTTCTTAAAAAAAAATATGACTGGTCACAATCCACATTTGCGATTCCAAAAGTAAGAGATAGGGACGGCCACTGAGGGCATTTAAAGGATCAGGTGGGAGAAGAAAGTGAAGAAAAACGGAAAATCTGTCGATGAGGACAACTCAACAACGATGATCCTCAACTCTCATCCGCAACTCTCTGATTCTCAAGTAAATCGGTAGGTTCTCAACGTTAACAACGACTATTATTGCATTTACGGAAAACCTTTACCGTACCCTTTTTTACGTACGTACAGAAAAACCAAATTACAGACAGAAAGACAAAAAAAAAACCCACAACCCCTAGGACACTTCACAGTAGTAAACTAAATAAGCAGCAGCGTCAGCCACAGACAGGCAGCTGACGTGGAGCGCATGCGCGGAACGGTAAATCACCAGAAACTTTACCTAAGTACCAAACCGCTTGGATATTGTATTCTGTGAGCAAGTTGCAATGCGCTTATTTTAGAACTATTATACGAGCTGCATTCTACACGCGCAATGCTACTCTGCAAAGCCCGTCTGAAAGGCTCCTGTGTGGAATATGGTCTTTTGAGAAAAAAGTCCATCTTAAGAGGATGTATGTTTATAGGGAGGTCAAGCCTGCCACGATAAGCCTTGCAAGCAAGAAACGCGACTATGGAATACTCGTCTCCTACGTTTACGTTAAGGCAGCGAGCGTTCCCTCTAGCACAGTGGTTCCTAACTGGTGGTCCACGGACCACTGATATCCGCAAGACGGGTCACTATTTATAAAACTTTAAAAATTGGGGTGATAAAATTAAATATAAAAATGAAATTGATTGCATATTTGTAGTATTTTACAATCTGACGGAATTTCAGAAAACGGTTCGTATTAAAAGTAATTCGTCTTAAGCGTGTTCGTCTTACCGAGGTTTGACTGTATTATTAGATTTTATTATTTCTTTTTCTGTTTATTTCTTTTTTTTTTTTTACCAAAGAAAGATTGTACAAACACATTTTCCCCAAAAAAGACCCAGTTCCCTTTTTTATTAAGGTCTTGCAGCCAACTCGTAAGAATTTTTCAAAGTAGTCAGCGGGTACAATTGAAGTGGAAAAGTGATCCACGGCTTAAATTGAGTTGGGAACCACTGCTCTAACACTAGACTAGCGCTCTTCTAAATCGGTTGGGGAGTCAGGGAACCCCTTAACCAGTCGATAGCCCATTAATCTGATAGAGGCAGAAATTATGTATGGGTTGTTGAGCCGGCATTGCAAGACCCCCAAATGCCCCTCCGGATACGACACTGCCTACAGCATATAGTTTCGGAGCATATAAGCGTAAAATAATAATGATGTGAAACAAACGCATGTGCCCACGCCGAACTAAACAAGGAATGACCTCTGAAGTGAGCTAATAAAGAAATAATTGAAAAATATAGCCAAAAGTCCGCCTTTGTCGCCTTCGTGTTGTGGCTTTTTGTATTTTCGGAACATAGTTTTATGATACGTGTTCCAAGCTGTCATTTCGTTTAAATTCCCGCAATTCTTAGTTGATTTACTAAAAATTTTAGGGTCATTACGGTAAAAAAAAAAATCCTGAACAGAATTGTAGAACCACGTATTTTTTATTTACAATTTGAACAGAATTTTGTTTGTAAAATGTATGATTTCCTAAAATTTTGTCCTAGTGCCGCTAGGTCTCCAAAAGAAGTACCCTAGCGCCGATAGGCCTCGACTACACCCCTGTGCTCAAGGTCGGTGAATTGGTATAAAATCACACGTCCCTCGTAGTTTGGTAAAGATAAACACAAGAAAGCGTGGATCTGTAATGGAAAATGGTCTGAACCGGATAGTGGCGTGAGAAAAGGGGGAGGGCTCAAGCCCTGCAACTGGATATCAAAACTCATTTTCTATTAAGGCCGCATCACATAATATTCTTTAAAGCCCCTCCCCCTCCATGAGTTTTGAATTACTACGTTACTATATAGAACTAATTCTCTTTTTAAGGAAATGAAAAAATAAAAAACGCGTCAATGGTTATATTAACGATTATTTACTTCTTTTTTTTTGTAATATTCTGCTTTTCGAGCGTATTCCTCAGTCAGTGGTTCTCGAACTTTTTGAAGCCGCAACCCCCTATTATAGTAACCGAAAGATCTTATATCAGAAGATCAAATATATCACATAGAGATTTCTTTTTAAGTTTTTCAAAAGTCTTTTAACTTCCTCACTTACAACGGAATTTGACATCTGCGCACAGACATTTTTGTCTGAAGGAGAAGTAATCAAAGACAATGAAATTTCTTTGATGAGTGCTGAAATCAAATATTCGGTTGGTACGGGGTAGCGGGATTCGTTCGCTGAAGTTACATGAAAATGTGTACATCCAAAAAATGTCTCTGAATTACAAAATAATGATTTCTTCCTACAAAGTGCTATAGTAGTTTGGCTTGCAATAATAACTAAGAATGTATTAAGATGTGAATAGCTTTATAATGTGTAATAAGTTATAAATAAAACGATGTTTGTTACTTATGCACTTTTGTCAATTTGTTTCTATTTGTCCTTCATAAAAGGATTAAACCATTAGGTATTATCAGATTTTACTTATGAAACAGATATTTAAGTAGACTTGATCCAAGGAAAGGAAAATATTTTAACAAATGACTATTTTAATGAAATATAAGTTCTTGTATATGTACTGAATTATTTTAAAGTTCAGAGATCAATAAAATTATGCCAAATTATATTGGCTTAGGCCAAACCAGTTCAGACCAGTGTATAGAAAGACAAACTAGTTTTTCTTAGACCAAACTAGTTTGTACTAACACACATAAAATAAACTAGTTTGGTCTAAAATCGGGTTTGGCCGGTAACACACACATATATATATATTATAGATATAAAGTTAACAACCATTAGTAGAATATTGCAATGTGTGTAGCCATGTTGAAATATAAAAGCGTTGGAAACATTTGGTATAAAATTCCTTACAAAAATAATTGCAACTAAAAATAGTTGCGGGGACCCCTAGGTAGGAGCCACTTCTCTAAGTAGTACTGTCTGTTCACGAAAAGAAGTCCGATGGTTCAGGAGGAGGAGGATTGTGCAAGGGTTTCATTGGGAAGGGTGGCCGCCGATGATTCAGTTAGAAATACTGGGAGGTGACGTCACCAACCGGCTAGACGCTTACAACAATGTAGGACTTCCAAGTTCTACACTCGTTTTTGGCGACCGCCAAAAACGAGTGCTCTAGTTTGAGCTACTTAAACGTGGGTGGCAAAAAAAAAAATTGTATATATTTGAATAGCCTAACGTTGAGAGTTTCACCCTTGTTAGCCGCTTTTTTGCCCTTTTACGCGAATCGCAACAATGAGGAAAATTGTTTCTTATTCATTTATTTTTTAAAGGCACTGGTTTCTGTCCGAGAAAGACTTACCACATGTTAAGCCAGTGTTCAAATGCCGAAAAATGATTTCATCATCTCTTTTCATGAAAAAGCATTGGAAGGAAGATGTGTTAGGATATTGAATGTGTCACATCCTGCGCTGGTCGCGGGTTTTCTGGATTTCATTTCCCGTTGGAAACGAATTTTCGCCAGTTTTCATTTCCTTATTAGTATGGGGAGTTACTGTCGTACCACGGTTGCATATGCTTCTTTTCAACAAAAAGATCGCGCCCCACCCCACACTTAATATAAAATAACCAAAAAATATATAATCGGTCCTTGAAATATAACAAGGGAATACATTTATTGTTGTGCTTGTCCTTTGTGATGCCAAGACACACAATTTTTAGAAAGATCGAAGCATTTGACGCCCTCGGAAGCAATCCTAGCACTGACTACGAAACAGTGGAATAACCCATAGAGTTTTATGATACCATTGGAAGTCAAACAAGGAATTTCAGAACGGCAGAGAATCGGTGTTAATTCAACGCCACCATACAGGTTGAAAAACTGGTTGTATAAAAATATACACATATAAAATATCATGCGGTTAAAAAAAATTGTGGCTTTGTTTCCGTTTCCAAATAATGTATTCAAGAGCTATCAGATTTACTTTAGATGGGTTGGAATTCTAGCTTAAAAAAAAAAGTAACTAACGAATAACTCACTAGACGTAAGATTTCACAACGAAAAATTAACATTTTTTTCCCCCTTTCTACATACGAAAGGTTTACTTGTTCGCGTTTTAAGGCGCAAGGACAACCAAGGTTATGCTGGCACCGGGACCAAAGATTTTCCGAGAAATCCGACCAAAGTTCAATTTTTACATTTCAAGACTACACAACGGGTCAGCTGACTGTATTGAATGGTGCACGTACAACTAAGTTCATGCTGCGCCAAAACCTGCAGATTCTCGAAAAATCCGAACCTCTTTTACCTAATTACGAGATGAGACAGACAGCCTAACGTGACCTCTGAACCTCAATAGACATTTTCACACAAAGTTTCCTGGTAAAAAAAAAAAAACAAAAAAAAAACGACAGTCGCGTCAATTGAAGCACGGGTAAGTTTTTTGTTTTGTTTTGTTTTTGCGCCAAGAAGTTTCCATTGTCCTTGAAGTTATCACTATTTCAGAGTTCGGAAAAACATTATCAAGGACCCGAAAGAGCTGCGAGCCATTTTTTGATAAAAAAAAAATATATATATATATATATATCACATGACTTAAGAGCGTAACCTCACACGTTTCGCCATTAATTTCACAACCTGAGAAAGAGCAACAGTCGCTAGTCGAGCCGGTTGTAAATTATAGGCGTCGCGCCGATTCTGATAGTGACGCAAAAACAACAGAGTTTGGATAGAAGAATACTGTCATGAAACTAATCGAAAGAAATTGTTGCAAAACACTGCTCCAAAAGAAAATTTGCAAATGACATGGCAAAAAGGTTAAGAAAAGAAATCATGGCTTTTAATATTCAGACGATGCGAAAGCACGGTAGATTTCCGTTTGGGGGGAGGGGGGTTGTAAAGTAAAAACAAGGTCGAATTCAGAGTGTGGAACGGCAATTCGTAAGAGCTGAATGTCTTGCTTAGCATAGGTTCCCAAGCGACAGGTGGGTTTTTTTCTCCTCCTGCACGGATGGTGAGTTTTTACTGATGCACATTATGGGGATTTTTACCCAATATACCTGAACTACAGCATGTCAATTTCGAGTAGCTAAAAAAATTCTCAAAGATATGTGGGGAGGTGTGGGATGGGGGAAGAGGCACACACGTGAGTGGAGAAAACGAGTTGCCAACGGCAATAACACAGCAAGGTCAATTTCCGTACGTCAGAGTGCTGGAACAGCAATTCCAAAAATCGCCTATCCGGCTTTTGTAAAATGTAATACCACATCTGAACACATAAACGAGCACGGATTTCCCAGCTTAGACGTTCGATACATATTAATAAGTAATACGTTATCAGATTTTCCCGACAGTTGCCAGATAGTGGTAGAAAATACACTTCGCAAAACCATTAACCAAAAAACGGGACCATATTTCGACAGCAAATAAATGTAACTATGACGATAGGGGAGAATTTAATACAGTAACGTATTTTATCAATCTCATTAACGAAGCTAGTTAAACCCATCTGTGTACCGATATCCGCATAAAATAGGCAGATATTTCAAACTAATTTTTGGCTACTATGGCAATACCCCTTGCTTCTCCCCCATGTTAAACGGTACTGATACACAATCGCGTACCTTTTTTTTTTTTTTACACCCATAGCCTTTCAATTATTAGGGCAAAGTTCGGTAAGTTAAACTAAGAAGAAGAAAAAAAGGATAAATTAACACTTGCAGACAATATCGATACCTTAAAGCAACTCATAAAACGCATTACATCTGTAAACATCCACATTTTGCCAGATTTCAACAACGGCGTTTTTAACGGTTTGAGACGTAGAATTCAGACTTTAAATACCTGGGTCGGTAAACATTTTTTTTTTTTAAATATATATTGTTCCTCCCTTAATCTGAAATTATTTGGTAACTTTCCAAACAAACATTAACATGAGTATTTAGGAGTCGACGACGGTATGAGAACACGAAACCGAATGTCTAGCAAAATAAACCTAATTTTCCAAATAATAACAACCCAAGTTCTAAACCATGGGTGGGGAACCTTTTCATGTTGGAAGATCGCATTAAGTTATAATCGAAGAATGCCAAATTCAAGAAATTTCAATTAGGTACAGGGGCGTAGCAGTCCAAAAATTATGGGGGGCCTCAAGTAATTTTGTAACAGATCATGTAACTTGGTGTTAAACGGAATGATGTATTTTGCTATCCAATGAGGGACCTGACCCCCCCAACCTTTCCTACGTCACTGATTTGATATATAGCAGAACCCCGATTATTCGATTATCCGAAATGGCCAACTGTACTTATTATTTTAGTACAGTGGTTCTCGAACATTTTGGTCCGCGGGGCCCTTTAAGAAAAAATTTGACCGCGGAACGCTACTCTTTTTCGTAAGTTACACGTAACTCTTACACGTAAGTTAGTTTCTACACCACGCGCGTGATATTAAGATAATTATATAGTAATGTGACGAAAAATAGTTTTCCAAAAATTAGGATCATCCATTTTTTACTGAACTAGTGAATTTTTCTGAAAGAGTTCTTTCCAGGCCTGCAGCCAGGATGAAGAGGAAAGGCGTAGGACATATGGGGCATAAGGCACCCGGGGATTGTTCTATATGTATATAAATAAATCGATGGGGCAACTGGGGCCCCGGCTTGGCTACAGGCCTGGTTCTTTCAATTTCATCTCATTTTCAATTCATTTTTTTGCCCTTGGGGCTCCGCGGAGCATAGTTTGAGAACCTCTATTTCAGTAGATACTCGTTCAGTGTAGTAGATCGACTCACTGTGCTAAACACTCGATGATTAATATAATACACAATAGGCACAGTTTTTGAAACCAAAATTTATTCAGCTTTAAACGTTTTTCGAAAACCTTGAGCTTTCATCGAAGAAGCAAGAAACCCTAAGCGTACATCGCTCGTAAGGGCGAGTGTACGATTGTTTATTGTATAAAGGGTAAGGTTGTGGGTGATGTTGGTGGATTGGCACCCTCTATCCGTCGAACCAGATGAATGTGGACTATAAGGGGAAAGTTGGATTGTGTTAAATTTTTTTTTTTAATTAAAGTATATGACAAAAAATTATTGGTGAAATTTTAAGAGGAGAAAACGTGACCACGCTGGATGGATGTTGGCCGTAATAGATAAATCGTTCACCAGGTGCTCGATGTTTTGATGGATTGAAAAGGTTCCAAAAAAATTAAGATCAGCTGGAGATGGAGGTTTGAAGATTAGTTTTGCTTCATCAAAGTTAATTTTGTGGTCCAAAGACCAGCAATAAACGGCTATGGGTGATTTAGTCAATTCTTATTTTTGTACGTATGCCCGGTGTTCTTTAATCCTGAAACGGAGTGCACGACGAGTTTGGCCGATGCACGATTTTGAGCACGAGCATGGGATTTCATAAATACCCCCCATGAGTTGTGATCCGAAACCGAGTCTTTTAGTTTTGAAATACAACGTTTATTGATGGGCGTGAAAGTGACTTTAAAATTAAACTTGCTAAGAATAGTAGCAATTTTAGTGCTGATATTGGGAACGAACGGTAAGCAGATAGTTTGTAGAATAGGGATGTTGTGAGAAGAAAGATCTTTCTTCAGAAGACTTTCTTCATCTTTCATCTCTTTCATTCATCTTTCTTTCATCATTTCTTGCTTCTTCGATGAAAGCTCAAGCTTTCGAAAACGTTTTTAAAGCCGAATAAATTTTCGTTTCAAAAACTGTGCCTATTGTGTAATGTATCCATCGACTCGTTCAGTGTTTTCGGTAAAATGGTTATATGCGCTTTCTAATGTACTCCGGCCAAAAGAGAGAAACCAATACAAATGGTAGATATTGGGAACATAAAAAGATGTGAAAGCTGTATATTTTTATATACATCCGATATATACAAAGATATCGGACTCAGGGCCAGATTATAGCAAGGGCTCGCGGGGCCCCCGCAAATTTAGTCGACAATTTTACTTAATGTAAAAAACAGCAAATTGATAGGAAAGAGAAGGTTCTTTTTTTCTTCTTAGGATTTACAATCCAAAACGAATTCAGAGAAATCATAACTGGGGTCCAATTGCAACTACGATGTTGGCGTGACAGTGTGATCGAAAAACATATTCTTATCCACATTTTTAAATGGGAATAAGGGTGTGCACATTTTGCAGACTCATATCTAGTCTTTATATGAGCGTTACAGGGACGCCCAACAGTTATAGTCGGCCCTTGATCGGACTACTTGCAAAACAGTTAATATCTTAATTAACACATGCATGTACTTTGTGGCATTCTTTACTATCAATATAGTTGTTTAGTAATATGTAATTCATCGTTTTTTGGATAAATATATCAATTTATTTGTACTTTCATTTAAAAAAATGAATTTTGAGATCATCCTTACTATAGTTCTTTTATCCTTTGTATTTTAAATACGGTCATTTAAAATAATAAAAAACAATCATATTAATAAAAACAAAGGGATTTGATTGACAAAATTCGGGTTCATTAAAAAAGGTTCCCCACCCCCGTTCTAAACTCTCCCTAATAATAAAACACTTTGTTTTAGCAATTTGCATATAATGGAGGAGTGTGGAGGGGGCTGAACTTTACGCGCTTTACTACTGCCCGCAAAAATCTGCCTATGCCACTACCACATTCAGCTGTTATACGGCCGCGTTCAACGCAGTGTTTTTTGTTTTTTAAAAAGAGGTACTTTTCATGGACAATTCTGGGTGAGAGGCGCGCATGAAACCGCACGTCGTCGCAAGCAGAAGGCCCCCGCCCAATCCGTCTCGTTGGGTCGCAATAAAGCGAGTGAACGGCGGGAAAAACAACAGGAAATGCGGCATTCATGTAAATGGGTGGGGGCTTTGCTTTTTTGCCCGCGCACGCCTATTTTCAAACGCAAAAGTGGTGAGGGTCGACGATCGGCTAGAAGGCCATATAAATTTGAAGAGTGCGTGCAACGCCATCCTCACAGATTATTATTGTTGAGACGAGATAACGGCAAAAAGTTTGCACAGGGCTATTTACTATTACTAGTATTGACCTGTGCAATAATTTCTACAGCATGCGTGACGCGCATGTATAAAAAAAATAGCACATATTAAATAGGCTCAATGTATCCTTACCACGCCACCTCGCCCATTTGCAGGGCCGTTTCTACCATTAGGCCAGAGTAGGAGACCGCCTAGGGCGGCAAAATGGCGTAAAAGTATCAATTTTAAATCAAACAAAGAAAAAGTTGAACAAATGAGGAGAAAAAAAAAATAGAAAAAATTAAACCATCGAATTGTTTTCAAAAGCATACGAAACAATTACTTAATAAGTCTTTACTTTGACGAATGTAAAATTTTTTTATGTTTTATTGTTTAATTTAGCACGTAAGTTTTTTTTCTATCTCTAATACATTTAAGCCTTGATTAAGCTCTGATAACACAACATTGCGTTTTAAAATATTACTCCTTTAATACCTCAGTTTTCAAAAATATAAAATACTGAAATTAAACAATTATAGCCTGTAGCAATTGTTTTATTATTCACAGTACCCTAACGTTACAAAATAACTAATATAAGTTTAAAATATAAAATTAACGGGTTTAATTATTAAAAGTATAAAAGAAGATTTACATTGTTCTACCGCTGGGTGTTGGTGGTGGTAGAGAGGGAGATCTAGTCGAAAGAGTAATGGTAGTAAAAGGTGGGGGCGGCAAAACACCTAAAAACCGTCCTGCCCATTTGAAACCTGAAGGACGATTCGTGTTATTAATGGATCTCTGAATTTATCTTCTGAACTATTCTATATAGTGTAGAGTCTCGTATCGCTAGTCAGGGCATTCGATTAATCCGGACGGACCTAAAAATAATCGTCAAAACGCGAGCATCAGTTTTAAAACCTACTGCATCCGTTTCATTCTTTCGTATTTCAGTACAGTAGTTTCAATTACCTAACAGTCCTGTACGGAATCTAAGCTATTTCGTTTTTACATTTTTTAATTATGCAACTGTAGTTGTCTTTAGTACCGTACCGTACAATCAATAAGAAGGTGTTTTTTTTTTATCCCAAATCAATTTGTAGGTTAAAAGTAGGCAGTATTTAGATTGACAAGGGAAGGGCGGCCCGAGCTGGACGACGCCAATTTTAATGGGAGTGGTCTCATTTGAAAGCTCTCAAAAAATTGTTAGACACGTATTTGAGCGTTTTTCAGCGTGGGCCTTAATATAGATGTCAGGTGCCAAAGAAGGGCAAAATTTGGGGCATTTTTGAAGATTTTAAACGGCTGTATCTCGGTTAAAATTTAAAACTAAAGATTAAGTTTACATGCATTATATGCATCTTTCAAATATATCGAATACATGTTTCAGGATTTTTCGGATAAAACATTATTGAATCTAATTTTTCAATTCTGAACATCGCCTCTATTATTGATATCCATTAAAAGACTTATTAGCAATTCGGCGAAATCATTGGCGATATTTCCAGAAAGATGTTGAAACCGGCTTGCTCTTATTATCTCACCTGAACCTGTAAAGGGTAGAGAAAGATATTTTGCGGCAAACGCAGTAACTAAATTGCATTTTTTCTGCATATTGTCGTAGTTAAATTTAACGTGTATTATTTGATCAGAATAAAAAATTATCCGATTTTTTTTTATATTTTTGAGAAATCTGTTTTTGTTTTTGTAAGTAACAAATATTCACTTTCGCTAACGTTCTTTGCAACTAAAGTCATAATAATTGTCAAGACGTTATAATTTCCTACACAATTTTTCTGTAATTTAATATAGATCTGAATAAAACGAAAAACGTAGTTCATATCGTTCAAACACACACATGCATTAATTACTCATTATAGAACATGCTCATCCTACAACACGAAAAAAAAAATGAAAATTACTTCTGTAGAATAATGCAATCCTCCTTTTACTATTCCAAAAAACTAGCGATACAAGATGAAGAAAGTAGTACATTCTAACGCAGTGACACACCCACGGGGGGCGAGGAGCGATGAGGCCCAGGATCCAAGGGCCGGGCCTTGAGCTGACCAAACGGAAAAAATTGTTTTGATACTGCTCTTGAAAAAAAAAAAAAAAAATGCACAGAATACAACCGCCTTACTAATATGACAGTTGAAAAAATTTCTCGGTGTTACCCCCATACATACCAAACACCTTTGAAAAAATTCACCAGTGTGTCACTGTTCTGACGCAGGTAGTTTTTTTGGTGTTACGAATGCAAGTTATTGAACGAAGATTTTACCTCTTCATGAAAAAGAATATTAAATGATTATAAACAATAAATGCGATATTTCCCACAGAGTAAGATCTTCGGTCATTAATTTGCATCCTTAATGTGTGGTATATTTCAACCCTTTATGTGTTTTATGCGTATTCAATAATACAAACGCAAACAGCCAGCTTTCTAGAAAGATCGCCATTGATTTCACCAAACTGCCAAGAAGTCTTTCGATAAATAGCAGTAATAGAGGCGATATCCAAAATTACAAAATAACATTTAATGATGTTTTATCCGAAAAATCCTGAAACAAATATTCGATATATTTAAAAAGTACTTACAATGCATCAAAACTTAATTTTTAGCTCTAAATTTTAACCGAGATACAGCCGTTTGAAATCTTCGAAAATTCCCCTAATTTTGCCATTCTTTGGCCCCTGCCAACTATATTAAGGCCCATGCTGAAAAATGCTCGAATACGTGTTTAACGATTTTTGAGAGCTTTCGAATGAGACCACTCTCATTAAAATCGGCGTCGTCCAGCTCGGGCCTTTTCCCCTTGTGAGTATTGCAGTATTGAGACCGAAAATTCATTTTTATGATAAAAACATCGACTTTAATTGTTTTACCCATCTAAAACTTGTTTTACAGGTATTTTAAAGCTTATTCTGTTTAATCCGGATAGGGTCCGGTCCCATAAAGATACAGTAGCGAGATTACTGTATCTTTATGCAAATTAAAGAGCAGTAGCTTTTCTTTTTTTATAAAAGGTTTTTGTTTTCATGTTTTCAGTTCTAAACATTTCTCTTATGAATTCGTTACATTTCGTTTGTGGAATTTTGATAGCACGCTCAGTTGCGATAACGATAGGATTCCCTGGAAAAAATTCCTTAAGTGCTTGCAAACAAAACTTTGAATTGAACTTCGGTTCTGGGGGAAATAACGTCATGTTCGCGTGAAATTTAGCTATTCAGAACAGGTTAGGAAGGTCCCCCCCCACGACTTTTCCAGGTTTGACCCAAAAAAAATTTCGTTTTTCCTGACTTTTAGGGACTTCAAATTCCCCGACAATCATGGATTGCGTGGAAACCCTGTAACAAGTGATTTCTTTCAAAAACGGCTAGATATAACGCCACAAAGACTACACAGAATGACGATGCACTTGTTTACGTCATCTCTGAGCGAAAGCTTGTATTATTATTAAAAAAAAAAAAAGCCTCCTCGTCATAATTAATCGACTTCATGCAAAATGAAAACTGTTATGCAGGCGGACCGAATGACACAGGGAAAGAATCGGAACCGGCGTCCGACATAATTAGACTAATCTATTTTCATTTCGGGGTAGTGGTTTGGATAGCCGATTCCGGGAGTACTATTACGTTTCTGTATAAATCCGCCCTTGACCGCTTTCCATTGTTTTAAATAAAATATTAGATGAATCAAAAAAAGAAAAAGCGCCGCATTCGCGTACGTTGAAGCTTATGATTTTAGTCCCCACTGCCTTTTTTTCAATGCTCAACTTATTAACCTTAACTCGTTATAATCGCACGTGGGTCGACAAAATGTTAGAGATGGGAGTTATTTAAGGTAACTGTTAAAAATCACCTGTTACCGACTGATCACTGTTCCAGAAACAGTATGCTCCTCTAAAACCCCTGTTCTCAAATAACAGCTGTTATTTCAGATCACCAGTGATTAGGGATAGGAGTTACTTGAAGTAACAGTTAAAAATCACCGGTGACCGAGAAATCACTGTTCTAGGAACATATTCCTCAGTTTTCATCACACAGGAAACGCGCTGAGATAATGGGCTATCACAACATCCAGCATAGTTTGTCTAGCTGACGCCCGGGCTCAAGCGCTAATTCCCTGTCTAACATATATTATAAGAAGTTATATTATTATTATTATATTGTTACAGTTAACCAATTATTGTTTAAATCAATTAAGTTTTTAATTGTTTTATTTTTTTTCGTTTAATTCACTTAAAGTTTAAATTCAGTTAATATTTGATTATTTAAGTACCCCTAAATCAATAGAAACTAGCGAAATCAATCGCTATCTAGACGATAATTAAAAAAAAAAAATGAACTTGTCCCGGAAGCAAGACCCCTTGTCATGGTGAAGATCCCATTCTCTGATCTACCCAAATCTATCAGAGTTAGCGAAAAGGAAATTCAACTTTATGGCAACATGAGTGCCTTGCGAAAGAATTTTCTTAAAGGCTGGTAACATTTTAACCGATGGGAGAAATCGGTTGGAGCCTCTTCACGCCGAAAGATTGTTCCTAAATGCCAATTCATATTTAATGGAATAGATTTTTTATCCATGTATATTAATTAGTACAAGTATTAATATTTTTACATTACTGAGCTTTACACATGAAAAATTCTGAATACATACATGTGTATAACTACATCAGCTGAGAATACACATTTTGTATCATCATCCTGTTTAATTAGTTCCACATTGTAACCTTCCAGTATGTTTTACCAATTAATTTACAGCATGTAAGATATTATTACCCTTCACAGGGATAACACAATTGCCAAATAATGGTCAACACAGAAAAGCCTCCGGGGCGAGATTTTTGTGAGTTTTCGTGGGGGAATTTATTATACAATAATTTTTGCCACCCACGTATAATTAGCTCAAACTAGAGCTTATGTAATTTTGGAGAAAAAGAGGCGCCATCCTCATCCTGGAGTCGAACCAGGGTCCCCGCGTTGAGTTTTTTTTTTCTTTCCAAAAACAAAAAGGCTCTGGCTTGAGCTAAATATACGTGAATGGCAAACATTACTGTATAATTTACAGCAGTATCAATATTTTTGTTGCATTTCATTCATTACGTTGAATTAGTTTTTTAAACTTTAAGTTTTAATATTGTTTATTTTTTTTAAATATCTAAAATTCAGTATTTTAAAGCCTTACTTTTTCTCATTATTTTTGTACTTCATATGTGTGTATTTTTTTCCAAAGGATTTATTATTTTTATGGAGCTGGCACGAGGTTCTGTTACGGATTGAGCGTTGAAATGTGTTCCTCAATTGCCAAAACTTACGAAGCAACGCATACGTTCTAGTCACCGGTGACTGGAACACGTTATCTGGTTGGAACAGGAACGTTGGAACAGGTTATTCGAAAATAACAATTTGGTCCATCACTACAAAACGTGCATTGCAAGAGAGGATAGCGCACCCCCATTTACCCGTCCATGTGGCCTTTCAAATGCATGTAAAAATCTTAAGTTTTTGCAACACATTTTATGGAAATCAGATATGCGCATATGCTCCTTCCCTCGTAGACGTATTAATCTTCCCGTCTGTCCAACATACACCTTGTCACAGTCTCCACAAGGTATTTGGTAAATATCACCATTCTCCTCCTCAGGGGCGCGATCCTTAACTTTAAGTAACGGATCACGCAGGGTGTAGACAGGTTTGTAGTAGGTCTTAACATTCACACAACTGAGAATTCGAGACAGCTTTTCTGAGACACCCGCCACATATGGCAAAACTACTGATGTCTTCCTAGTCTCATCCTCTACGTTCCTGTTTCCACCACTAACACCACATTGGTTACGAGCGATAAATTTAGTCGGGTAACCGTTCTTTTTCGAGTTCGGTCTCAGCTCTGGTGGCGTGCGGATGTCTGTTCTCTGCTGTCCGGGCTGGCGGGTGTTGGTTCCAGCTCGCTTAAGACGAAGTGTTTGGGACATTCATTTTGGCCGCCGGGCGGTGGTGGATCGATGTCTGCTTCTGCTATTCTGGGACAGGACTCAGCCCTCCCTCGTAATTCGGACTTCGTCGCTAGGGCCGTGCTTGGCCTTCTGTCCATGACGGGCGTTCGCCATTGTCTTCGTCCGCTGCGATCGCTTGGGGGCCAGCTTTCGCATACAGCGGATGATAAATTGGTATGTAATGCCTGTCCGGACTATGCTGGTCTCGCGCGCCTTGGTTGCGGGGAATGTTCTACGCCTGTTCGCTGCCGCTCGCGGCACCTCACCCACTCAACGGTGTCCGGTGGTTTCCTGTAGGAATACCGGCCGGCCCGGGGTGTTCTTCCGCGCCACCCATCTATTTCGGCCGCTCTTCGGGGCGGACTGATCGTGGATGGTCTCCGGACGACGTTGAATGACGACAATCATGTGAGCTGTGCGTCTCTGTACGCCTGTTTCGATCGACAATCATCCGCAATGCCCCCTCCTCCCAGTGTCCCTTCTCGGTCCACTGGTCGTCATTTTATATGACAAAAACCTGTCTGGGAATACAGCGCTGCCCCCTTCGGCGGCCACCTTTCCCATTGCCCTTCTTGCGAAAGAACACACACAAACATCCGTCCTTTTTCAACACGCTTTTGTTGCGTCGTAATTCATTTACAACAGTGTGTAAAGGCTCGTGGGTGCAAGGCTCTAATAACAGATGCTTTGT
Source organism: Dysdera silvatica (assembly GCA_006491805.2). NCBI lineage: Eukaryota > Metazoa > Arthropoda > Arachnida > Araneae > Dysderidae > Dysdera > Dysdera silvatica. Next base: position 32,936 of record QLNU02004477.1, on the reverse strand, counting down.
GTGATGCCGGGTGATGAGAACAAAAGTCAAGATACCTATCAGTATGTGTTGGTTTCCTAAACACCGTAGTCAACAGTCGCCCATCCACATCTCTATTTATCCGAACATCTAAAAAGGGTAATGAACCTCTATCTTCTTCCTCTGACGTAAATTGAATATGAAGGTTCAAGCTGTTCAAATAGAGATAAAAATCAGCAACTGAAGACCTTGGTAGGATAAACATATCGACGAATCGCTTCCACACCTTGACACAGTAAATACACTCCTCTAAAGCACTGTTTCCAAACGCATCCATGAACAAATTTGCTACCACACTCGAAACAGGCGACCCCATCACCGTAACTCTGTTCTGTCGGTAAAATCTACCCTTAAAGCCGAAAACCGCTGAATTCAAACAGAACTCTAACAGGCCACATCTCTTCCGGACTAAGGTTAGTTCTTTCTCCCAGGCTTCCATCATGCGTCAGTCGCTCCAATGCTGTTGATACCGCCACATTTGTTGGAATACAGGTAAAAAGTGAAACTGCATCAAAAGACATCATAGTATCATCGGGAGCGATTTCCACATTAATGACAGAGAAAAACTCCTTAGAGGTAGACACCGGCCGTTCAGAGGATCCAACAAGAGGAAATAGCCTGCAAGATATTTAGGAAGTGCATAAGGTTGGCGAACTACAAAAACTCACAATAGGTCTAAGAAGAATATCGTGTTTATGGACTTTTGGGAGTCCATAGAACAATGGTATTCTTCCAGACGAACAACGGAGTCGCGAGTAAAGTTTCTCATCCAGTTTCGACTCTTTGTGAAGTTTTAGCAGGCAACCATTCATCTGCCTCTCAATGCAATCAGTAGGATCTTTATCTACAACAGAGTAGGCATCGCCATCATTTAAAAGTGACATCACTTTATCATCGTAAACCGACCTATCCAAGTTTTTGTCTGCACAGATTGGTCATTATCATAACATGATTAATCGTACGCGCCTAATAGTAGGGTCTTTTGAATCTAGTCTGGAAGCTGCTCTCGACTCTGAAACCTTCTCCCGTGTTTTGGTTGAAGCTGAAAGAGAAGAAGCAACTACTCGTTCTAGAGTTCGTAGTGTTCATAAGGAAAAGCTCGAGAGGTTGAGAACGGAGTACACACAAAAGCACTGCAGGAACAGTGGTCGAAAGGACTCCCGTTGGGTTCTTAACCTTTCTAAGCGAAGCTAAGTGATCATGAAACTTACGTGCTGCCACGTGGTTTGAATTTTGCGCCTAGGCCCTCGTCGATTCCGGTTTCAAAAATCCTTTCGGCTATTGAACCGGCCTTGTAGAACATGATGGAGGATAGGTGTGCTGAAGCGCGCATGGAGGTTTCGAGAGTGTTATTTGAACGTAAGGCACTTGTGGACAATCTTTCTGTTCCTAAGCGGAAAGCCCTCAGAGACAGTAAAAAGGTTGCGGTTTTACCGGCAGATAAGGGTCGTACTACTGTTGTGATGGATAGGTCGGTTTACGATGATAAAGTAATGTCACTTTTAAATGATGGCGATACCTATTCCGTTGTAGATAAAGACCCTACTGGTTGTATTGAGAGGCAGATGGATGGTCGGCTGCTTAAACTTCACAAAGATCCGAAACTGGATGAGAAACTTCACTCGCGACTCTATTGTTCGTCTAGAAAAATACCGTTGTTCTATGGACTCCCAAAAGTCCATAAACACGATATTCCTCTTAGACCTATTGTGAGTTTTTGTAGTTCGCTAACGTATGCACGTTCTGAATATCTTGCAGGTATACTATCTACTCTTGTTGGATCCTCTGAACGGTCGCTGTCTACCTCTGAGGAGTTTATTTTCACTATCAGAAACGTAAAAATCGCTCCCGATGATGCTATGGTGCCTTTTAGTGTTGTTTCACTTTTCACCTGTATTCCAACTAATTTGGCGGTATCAGCAGCGTTGGAGCGACTGAGGTATGATGGAAGCCTGGAAGAAAGAACTAACCTTAGTCCAGAAGAGATGTGGCCTGTTAGAGTTCTGTTTGAATTCAGCGGTTTTCGGCTTTAAGGGTAGATTTTACCGACAGAACAGAGTTACGGTGATGGGGTCGCCTGTTTCGAGTGGTGGCAATTTTGTGCATGGAGACGTTTGAAAACAGTGCTTTAGAGGAGTGTATTTACTGTGTCAAGGTGTGGAAGCGATACGTCGATGATACGTTTGTTATGCTACCAAGGTCTTCAGTTGCTGATTTTCATCTCTACTTGAACAGCTTGAACCCTCATATTCAATTTACGTTAGAGGAAGAAGATAGCGGTCCATTACCCTTCTCAGAGAGTCGGATAAATAGAGATGGGGATGGGCGACTGTTGACTACGGTGTTTAGGAAATCAACGCATACTGATAGGTAAATATGTCACAAAGCATCTGTCATTAGAGCCTTGCACCCACGAGCCTTTACACACTGTTGTAATGATGACCTTCACAATGTTGAATTACGACGCAACAAAAGCGTGTTGAAAAAGAACGGTTACCCGACTAAATTTATCTCTCGTAACCAATGTGGTGTTAGTGGTGGAAACAGGAATGTAGAGGATGAGACTAGGAAGACATCAGTGCTTTTGCCATATGTGGCGGGTGTCTCAGAAAAACTGTCTCGAATTCTCAGTTGTGTGAATGTTAAGACCTACTACAAACCTGTCTACACCCTGCGTGATCTATTACTTAAAGTTAAGGATGGTGTCCCTGAGGAGGAAAAATCTGGTGCTATGCACCAAATACCGTGTGGAGACTGTGATACGGTGTATGTTGGACAGACGGGAAGATCGATACGTCTACGAGGGAAGGAGCATATGCGTGCGGTAGCTAGGGGAGACGATTCAAGCCAGTTGGCTGAACATGTCTTCAGGGAGGGTCACGAACCAGATTGGCATTCGATGAAAATATTACATCAGAATGTGACGAATCTGGGGAGTAGACTTTTTCTGGAATCATGGGAAACCTACGGTTTGAGGAGTCGTGCAATAAACATCGCAAAACCTCTACCAGAACCTTACAGGATTTTTGAAAAACCTCGAGTTGGGGGTGTTCATCTGACATCGTCGAGTGTGGGGTTTCCTGAGCTGCGAAACGGCTCACTAAACTTGCATCAGAAACAATTGCATGGCACATATTGGTGACGAATTCACACAGAGAACTACTCAAACTAATTCAAAAACCTTCCCCCGTGTACTAAAGATTAAAAAGCAGGAAAATCATCGTAAAGCTTTAGTTTCGATGAGGCTACCTCCAGTAGCATAGATACGGCATCTGCAGAACGGAAGTTTTAGTTGGTCTTAGAAGTGAAGACAACATCATTATCCATTAACGAATCGAGCTCCCATAATGTAAATTAACACATATCCGTCCGCATAACGAAAATTTGTCATTTCATAGTCAATCACCAATAGCCAAATGACGAAAATTCGTCATTTGTATATTGCACTAAATAATTGATTCTTGGTTTTTTTTAAATCCGAATAAATTAAAACGAAATTTTTACCAAACAGAGCTAATTCTATGAAAAAACTGATTTCATCTTCAATTACGTCGTATAGGGACGCAAACGCAAAAAAAAATAATAATAATAAATAATAATTTTTAAACGTATTAGTCGGAACTGTGTACAGAAGAATTTTGTTCAAAGTTTAAGCGCTTGGGTGTTCGGATATCCAAGAAATTTCAGGGATATTACTGTTAATTTTCTTAACCTATTTTTATCAAAATCAAATAATAAAGTAAATCTAAAATGGAGAACGAAAAAGAAATATGTGCAAACAATTTATCTGATTGTGAGTCTAGTGATAACATTGAAGATCTTTTAAAATCTAATTTTGATAGTGATGATAGTGATATTGTTGTGACAAGAAAACGCCCACGTTTAAATCCTTTACAATATAGTGACTCTGAAAATGATAGTGATATATAGTGAAACATAAATGCGTTGAAACAGTGACGGCAGGAAAGACAAAACATCCTTTAAAATATTGCAAAGTTTGTAAAGTTCACAACAGAAAAAGTAGAACTAGCTACGTATGTAACTTTTGCAACATTCCCCTTCATACTGGAACATGTTTCGAACAGTACCATTCGTTGAAGAACTATTAATTATTGATAAAATTAAAGTTTCTAAAATAATTTGCTGTGTCTAATAAAATAATGAGACTATAAACTTTACGTTTTCAGTAATTAATTTCAACTTTTTTTTGTGGATTTAATTTTTATTTAACTTCAGAAAGAAAAAAATTAAAAATAAAGGTGTGTATATATAAATACAAATTCATTTTATTTCATTTCCCAAAATTTCACTAAAACAATATATGATTTTTTAAAAATTAGGTTGTTTTTATATAGAGCATATCGTTTCTACAAATAGTGTCAAAAAATGCCGCATTTGGTCAATGACGGTGCAAATAATGCCGGACGAATATGTGTTAAAATAATAACTAAAATACCTAGTACTCGCTAGCGAATGCGGAGGGGGAATATAAACCGTGCTCATTTGGAGTTACAGCTCGTCTTAACTAAACACTGTTTATACTAAAAAAAATTCTGATACGAGATACTAACATTTTGTCTAAGTTTAGCCAACACCTTCCCCCCCCCCCAAAAAAAAAATCCTGGAAAACCGTCATTACCTATACTACCGCACCCTTTCAAAAAAAAGGTGCGTTGCTTAAAAAACTGCACTGTTTTAATAATTACAGCCAAAAGAAAGTAATTTACCAACGCTTAAAATACAATATGGGGGAGGGGCGGTGATCACATGTAATAAAAGCGTGGGTTTAATCGTGTCACACACAAACACTTCGATTAGGTTGAAAACAAAGGATTTCTAAACGCGTTAAGGTGCAAGGCACGAATTGTCGAATTGGAAAAATAATTCGAAACGGAAGATTCGGAAAAGAAAATAGAGCCAAAAGTTCACTAAGCAAGTTTGGAAAATATATTTACATTGATGAGGTAACAGGCTCGAGATTAAAAGTTGAGATCTGTCAAACCCGCAGGACGTATAGTTCGACGAACACGGAATTCTTTAAATACAAACTCGTGATAGCGTGGTCAAAACTAAAATGTCATCTAGCTCGGCGGTGAACGTGCGATGGCAGCTCCAGCGATCTTTATCTTTAAATGTCAAATGAAATTGCAAGACGATACGGGAAAAACTTGCTTTCATTAGAAGAACATCACTCGTCAAGCGAGGTGAAATACGGACTTCCTTGGATAGCGAGTTATAAAAAAGACAGTGTTCAAATCGCCAAAGGTTTCTTTTTTCTATTGGTTAAAATATTTTCTGAAGGAAAAATTGCGAAAGTTAAGAAGATAACATCTTGAACAAAACACAGCGTGGCCCTGAAAACTAAATACCTTTTCTGTTTCTATATTTTACACCTACTTACCTCTATACAAGCGCCAAAAAGCGTCGAATTTAAAACTGCACGTCCAGATATTACACCGAATTTCTGAAATCTCGCATGAAATAAATAAAATAATAATAATTTACTAGAAGCCTGAAACAGAATTTCTTCACACACAAAATTCTGACTCATCCGTAATATTTTAGTTTGTTTTTGTTTTCTGAACAACGTAAATGAGTTATTTAATTTTCTCACAAACTAAACGCCGCTATAACCCTAAAAAAGTGGTAATCGAAACCAGAATTTAAAGAATTTTAAGAAAAGGGTATGGTATATACGTTTTACTATTGTGAAAAGTTTAAAACTTTTCGTCAAATTTGTTTTTCTTTCCGGAACGCTGTTCAATAAGCTATGCCCTCACACAGTTTTACCTGGTAACACTAGCACCAGGGATAAAGAAAAATCTGTTCATGTTAACAGTAGTTCAAGTTATCCGGAAAGGGGATGGAATAGTATTAATTACTTATTCCACCTCATTATCATACACATTGCCATTATTATATATTTTTTATTTTCATTATACCATATCAGGGTTCGACAACATTTCTCTCACATGAAATTCAAGGACTTTTTAAGAACCAGAAATGAAACAAATTAAGGACCTATTAGCAAACAGGAATCAAATGAATCAGATATAAGCTACGTAAATATACTTATAATACTCTTTTTAAGAACAAAATAAAGGTTAGGGTGTATCATGTAATTAAACATAATCCAAGAATTAACAATTATGAAACAAGAGAATGAAAAGCAATTCCCTAAAACTGATCAAGCAGTTAGCTTTAAACAAGACAATATAAATCGAAATAAGGTCGATAATTGAAATTAATGGGTTTCAAATTTATATTAAATTTTAATTCAATATACACTCTTTATAATCAAAATTTAATTCAACTGACGGAATTGAACATTGCAGACAGCAGAATTCTAGCTGTAGAATTAAAGGTGTACCGGTTTTTAAAAAAAGTTGGACCGAATTCTGTAAAGGCATACTGGGGGTACTCTTTTAGTTCCTCCTGTTCAAGATACGATGGTCAATCAAAAATATGGCATCGTTACGAAATAACGTAAAAACAAAGTTCCAAAAAATGCCGTTAGGTCACCAAACAATCTCTCTCGATCGGCAAAAAAAGTCGTTGCTACAAACCGTGGGACTCCGGTTTCAGAATTTCGGGAAATAGACTAATTATAAAAAAACGAAATGTCACTAGGGGACGCTATCATCTCCTTTTCTTTCCTCCTATACAAAAGTTCTGCCTTGACTCTCTAGTGGACCACTATCTCAACCGTTAACATGTTTGTTTCTGGGTTTTACGACGCAAGGACCTTGTTGCGTCGAAATCTAGTTTTCCGAGGAATCCAAATCTCTTAAGGCCTAGGGAACCAAACCCCGAACTGCAGCTAGAAGTGTAATGGTAAGCTTTTTTCTTGGTGTGTGTGTGTGGGGAGGGGGGGTTGTTGGGCGTCGAACCT
>QLNU02004477.1:14368-25926 GCA_006491805.2 Dysdera silvatica | reverse complement strand
ATCATTCAGCAAGCATATTAGTAAATTTAATCAGAAAAGAGACAGAAAATTCAACGAGTATTATAACTTTTTGATTTTAACAGGTTTGATCAGAAAATTGAATTCTTCCCGACCTAGAAGTTCGTGGAAGCCCCGTAGACATTTTATGGAATATCCCAAGTTTTAATGGTCAGAATGATGCCAAAATTTGATATTAGAATAATTAGTTTAGAATTCGATTATGATATCAAATTTAGGTATTGCCATCAGAATTTTCAAAGCTCTTGTAAGTTTTAACAGATCCTTTTACGACAGAGCTCCTATAAGGAATTTATTCAGGTTTATAAGTTTTACAGATAAACTGTATTTAATATTTTATTTGCTTCCACAACAGTTATGTTTGGGTAATATATGCTTCTTTTTGTTTACACGTACATTCTCGTATTTCAAATATCTACTTCAAAAGCGCCGCCTTCGGCGGCCACTGTCCTCCACATCGCCAATTGCAAGCACCTTTTCAATATTTACATACTATTTGAGCGAAAATACGGCCTGCGATATTAAAAAAAGAAACATGCTTTAGAAAAATTAATGCGAATAAAGGGAACGGTTGCTTTAATGCAGGTCGATTCTCCCCCAAAAAATGTGTGTGTATATGGTCAAACCCCGCTATAGTGAACTCTGCTTATAACGAACCCTCATATATAACGAATGAATTTTCTGGTCCTGTCCAATTTCCTATGTCTATAAATTATAGGGAGTTTACCTATGTATTATTTGGGCGTTCGTCATACCCAACAACATTATAAGCTACAATATTATCCGATATAATGAACCCCCAAATATAGCGCTTGTGAAATAAATCCACAGTTTGAAAAAAAATTCATTCGTTATTAATGACCCAAATTCGGAACGTGCCTTCAAATTTCAACGTAAGCTGAAGAACGGTATGTCGTGAACTAGGATTCCCATTCATCGTGAAGAAAAAAAAATCCCCGACTTTCCGGACAAAACTCCAACTGATTGTAAACAGAACTTGGTTGGTTGCATTTTTATGGCGCAAGGACAGCAATGGTCATTCTGCGCCAACCATAAACAAAATTTCGGTTTGGGGGGGAAATAGCCTCATGTTCGTATGAAATTTCGCTATTCTGAATAGGTTTTCCTGACTTTTCTAAGTCTGGAAAAAAAAAAAAAATTCCCTGACTTTTGGGGACGATTTCAAATTCCCTGACAATTTCAGGTTGCGTGGGAACCCTGGTGAACTATATAAAAAATCATTAAAATCATCATCACGAACTGTTTCTAGTGATGAAAGTGATTTGGCACCAGTTCGCAAACAGTACCGACCATTATCTATCTGATAGCAAAAATAATTCAAATGAAAAATGCATTTTTTTTTTTTTTTTTACTTTTTAATAACATAAAGCGAACAAACTTCGAAAAAAAATCATTTTTAGTTACATACCACTTTCTTTCAGATTTTCGAAGGAATTCATTAAGTATTCATGTTTTCTTTAATTTCTATAGGGTTTTTGTGTGTGTGTGTTTTTATGCGGTTTTAGAAAATCACAGAGCATATGCCTAATTTTTCAATGCAAGTCTTTTTTATGAGATTTTCTGAGGAACGTATACACCGCATAAAAACAGACCCGATTGTATATACCGTAGAATGGGGTAATTTTGGCAGATTTCTATAAAAACGTTTCATCGATTTTTTTCACATCCAACTATTCGATTTTGTTGAATAAAAAAAATTACTAAGTGTAATAAATATTGTATTAGGATTTTCACTTTAACCCACCTAGGTTTAAGTAGTGGCAGGAAAAAAAAAAAAAATCAAAACTGTATGCACAAAAAAAGAGCATTTTTTAAGCACCCAAAAAATCCATGCCCCGCAAACACACAATTCAAACAAGGGAACTTATTTTTCCACTGTGTGACAGTTTAACTATGCATAGCATCTTTGCTATATATTTTAAAAATGCATCTTCATAACTTTTCTGTAAAATAATATTTGATGAAAAGTTCTCCGTTTCAAGCATAAATCGGGGTAACTTTGGCAGCCAGTGAACTGCCACGAAAAACAGAGAAACTCCCTGGTAAAAGATCTTAAGTAACTTAAACAGAATCCCAATTACAAGAAGCAGTGAATAAAGTCAAATTTGTTGAACTTAGTTTTAGCGCTGCTTCTCGAAATTGCAAAAAAAAAAAAAGTTTATTTTTGAAAGTGCATCTGTTTATGCAATAAAAGCATGGGGTGCCAAAGTTACCCAAACCCATTCAACTTTGGTAGGTCAGTTTGTTTTCTTATGAAAAAATATCGTCGGATTTTTATCATACTCTATCATATACTACACAACAAGATGCAGTAACTTTAAACTCCTTGGAAGCAACTGTTTAGTTGTAATAGTCGGATAAAGGAAAAAAAGTGCCACTGTTACCCCATTCTAGGGTACATTTATTTATTGCAGTTCTTTCTCTCTCTCTCTCTCTGTAAAACTTACTCTGGTCCCGGACGAACTGGTCAAAAGCTGATTCATCCAAAGAGATTAGTCCAATGGCGACTGATCCAAAAAGGGCGATTAGTCTAATTTTTTTTGGGGGTAAAAAGCATGGACTTTGTCTAAGTAAATAAAAAGAATTACAGTAGTACCCCTAATATTTCAGAGATAGATGAAAATAAACTTTAAATAACGACTTAGAAGAAATGCAAAATGTCACCATTTTGAATTGAAGCGTTTATGGGACCATGACTATCAGGATTTCTTATCAGGAATCTTCAATTGCTTTTCATTTTGAAACACCCTATACATTAATGGCCTTATCCTTTAATAGGAAAAAATGTTATAATTGGATCGAAAACAAACTCATAAGTCACTCATCCTTCATTAGCTAGTTTATCCCTCACATTCCATGGTAAAAGAAAACTATTTATATGAACTATCAGTCAGCACACGCCATGTCACATTCTATCAACAATGCAGATATGAAAGAAAAGTGTGGAGGGAGTAAAGTAAATAAATGATACCTTAAAAATCTTTAAGGATCTCTATAAACATCTTTTATCTCAACTTTTGGTTTCTTTAGATGTGTGGGTGCTTGATCTTTCTCATGGGTAACTGATATGGAAAGAACATTAACCCAGTCGAATATGATATTTAGGACTGCTTCATGTTAAAATTCCTCGAAGGAAGTGTTTACTTTAACAAGAGACATTTCATAATAAACGCTAATGCTTCATAAAAAGGCAATGACACGATTTTATATAACCTATTTTCATTTAATCTGAAGCTTAATGGATTTTAATCATTGGTTTATTATGACACAAGGGCAACCAAGGTTTTTCCTCGCCAAATGAGGTGAAGATGTACATACATTTTTGTTCGAATGATTAACAATTGAGATAAAAACAAATGTTTAGACAAAAGTACATTCATGGAATAATTTCCACATAAGGTGAACTCTGATAAGATTTTCTTGGTAATACGACTGTAAATGGTATCACGATAAATTTTTTTTTAAAGTAAAAATACAGAAAAAATTATATGTAATTCAGGGTTCGAAATTAGTGGGTGCACTGTGCACATGAAATTTTATCCATGCATGTAAATTTTGGATGCACATAGTGCACCTAACTATTCAAAACTATGGCTACTTACTTTTTTTTTTCAAGAATAGTGAACTACGGAATAATTTTATATAATTTTCTCAATGTGTCTGCATTTGCTTTGAATTTTTTTTTATTACATACGAATGTTCAATTATTTTGAAAAGTTGCATTTTTTTTAGTTCACATGCTTAATTGCTACACTTACATTTTACCCGTTTTTAAGGTTGAGGTTTACTTTCTATTCTGTTAGTTACTTGTACACTTAACTAGTATTTAATGCACCTAACTTTTTAAATCAGGTGCACTTGTGCACCCGATTTTAAAAGGTAATTTTGACCCCTGTTGTAATTTGTGTGTGTGTGGGGATGCAAAGGAGTATAAGGTAGAAATTACTAATACACTCATTTTTAATTTTTTAAATTCAAGCTAAAACCTTTTTCGATCCATAGTAATCTAAAAAAATAAAAAAAATTATCCACACACTTGGGCTGGACTAGAATGAGCGATTATTAGATTCACATTCAAACACTGAATATGCAAAATAAATTCATGTGAAACTTTTAAGTGTGCCTTTTTACGAAGTTCATGAACTTTGCAATTTGTGTAATGTTGCAATATAAAAATTCTTGGCTCAAGTGCACAACACATCCCCTAGCGATTTTTAGTGGGAAGTGTTTCTAAGACACATGGCAATTATGACACTGACTTGCCACCATGTTGTTTACGTCATGTTAACAACATGGATGTCTCGATTCAGCGAAGTTGAAAAAGTACTAACCTTTATTGGTCTTTTTTGTCTGATGTGTGTGGTTTTTGTGGTGTTTAAAAACGCAGGGAAACAAATTTTCTGGTCTATTTTTGTGCCGGTGCCGGCGCCATTACACGTCGAACAGTTTCTTCTTTACCACTATGATTTTTCCTTCTTTCCTCCACCTCCTCTTCTTTCCACCCTTCTCCACCTCCCCATACCTTCTTTCCTTCTCTGCCTCTCCACCCCTTCCTCTTTCCTTCCTCGCCTCCATGTCCCTTTCCTTCCTTGTTGCCATATGTTTTGGAAACAAAAAAAATTCAGTAGAGGACAGACTGTGCAGTGTCACCATAATCTGTACTAGTACCATTATAGGTATAGGAAATTGGACGAAACCAAAAAATTTATTCATTATATACGGGGGTTCTGTATAAGTCAGGTTCACTATAGCTGGGTTTGGCTGTATTGATAAGCCAGTATGGATATATCGAAGTTCAGTACATCGAATAGTTTCATGGCTTCCCCTTAGCTTCTTTACAAACAGGTTCGACTGCAGTTACAAATTTTTACAAGTCACAGACCCATCAAAATCTTATTAGACTTTTGCATGTCCTACTACAACAAAAAACATATAATTATATATTCTTTTCATTGTGTGTATAATTTGGCATGCTATATTCTTAAAATCGGTTGGAGATTTTTTCAGGCATGGTCCATCTGAACATGCACCTCAAGGGAATCATGGCATCGCCTCCAGCAATTTTTCTTCTGCTATTAATGTTGTATAAGCCGCAACGTAGAAATGAGAGCAAAAATTGAGTTTTTTTCTTTTTGTATTTTAAAATTTTTAATGGGCTGAAATGAAAAGAACCTCAGTTACATAAAAGCGTCACCTTGGAATATTTCAAAAATTAATGTCTACGATGTTGGAATAATGTTTTGAAGAGATTTTTGTATCCACATACTTTACGTAAATCCGTGAAAGCCTAATCGGAGGGGTGCTCCTCACATCCCCACTATAAAAAGAAAACTGATAAGGAAAGCACTGCAACCCGCTGTATGGGAAAATCTTGCAATAACGTGAATGAAAAATGACTGCATTCAGAATGGAAGTTGGGGCAGTCAGGAAAGAAGTCAGTGCTTTGGCGACAACAGGGTGAGATTGATATGCAGTTACACCTTAAATAATTATTAAGTCTAAATTTGATACGTGCACAAATTGTATTTTGCGTTAGTACATATACAGACGACCTTTCTTAAAATTAGCTCAGAATTCTTAGACATTTGATATAAAATTGTTTGCACACTACAAGACTGATACAAAACTGATACAAAATAATAATAATACTGATACAAAATAAACCATAAATGCTTGAAAATCAGCTCCAGCCATCATTTAGACTCTAATAAGCTATAACAATGAAGTTGCTTCTGCTTTGGATTTATTGTTGACTACATATAAGAGCAATGTTTCTATCAATTTATAAAATTTGTTCAGATCTCAATATGCGCTATGAACACATAGAGAAAAGCAATGGAGGAAAGAGCATATTACTTCCTTGTCGCCAAGTGCGTTGCTAAAACTCCTCATATACTCTTAAAATGAGGCGAAGGGAATTTTAGAGCGTAGCTCCACCCCTTGCATGTGTGCATGCATTGCGAAGCAGTACGTTGAGAAGCGCTGGTACAGCATCTACAGTTGCATATTTTTTGCATGTGGACTCCTTTACTCATGAGCTGCAGCATAAGAAAATGAGTGAAAGATACGAAAGGGCTCTTAGTTTTCTGAAAGCAGATTAAATTGGAGGGGTGTTATGCTTGACATTTTTATGGGTGTTCAAGGTGCCATCAGACCTGATTGGAATGAAGGTTGATATTAGAAGTAACTAACTTGGTCGACTGGAGAATGTTTTGTAGAGCGGTATGTGTGTATTGGAGAAAGAAATGTTTGGGGTGAGAATGAAATTATGGAAATAGACAAAGGTATGTTTAGTGAAAGGTAGACAGGTGAATGAGGAATAGGTTTTTGGAGGAGTACGGGATGGTCAAAAAAATGTTTTGTATAGACAAAAGTATGTATGGTAAAAGGAAGTACAAAAAACAGATAGATGGGTGAATGGGGGATGGGTTTTAGGAGGTGTGTGGGAGGGAGAGGGCCGAGAAAATGTTTTATATAGACAAAAGTATGTTTGGTAAAAGGAAGTAAAGAAAAGGAGTCAAGAAAATGTTTTTTATGGTTGCGTAAATGCACGATGTGGAAATGTTACGGAATATTGGAGACGAACATCATTTTGACTCATATTTCTCGGCGTTTATGTACGTAGGTTAGTATTTTTTAAGAAAGACTATAATATAAAAAAAAAAGTCCAAAAATATAAAAGTATGTCTGTTTGCAAATGGTGTTCCATCATGGCGACAAGAAATACATGCAAAACAACAAGTCATGATGACGTAATCTGAAAAGTGATTGGCATGATTGGCGATAAAAACAAGCATGTAATATCCACTAACACCAAGAAATGCATACACAAGGGCATTTAGTTTCATAAATAACAATTTTTAATAGCATCATATTACTGTTTATGTAGAGGGGGCATCTAATTAACACAGAATTAAATGGAATTCTTAAACAGATACCCCAGGGGTGATTGTAAGTCCAAACCAGATTCCCTGAGCATACCAGAAAATTCCCTGAAAAGGTAGGCCTATATAGTATTTTTGGTAAAGACAGTGATTTCCAAAGAAATATAGAAAATTAATAGGAAACAAAACGAAATTTTTAAAAAGAAATCCCAGAAAAGACACGTTGAAATTCCAGGAATTTACGGAAATCTCAGAACATAATTACCCCTCATACCCTTACATTTTTAAAACTACACTAGGAAGTACTGAGCCACAATCAGTACCATCTTAAGGGATGGTCCCGGGAAAAAGTTATGGAATGCAGGAGACGAACATCATTTTGACTCGTATTTTTCGGAGTTTATATATGTAGGTATTTTTTTGAGGACTAGAATATAAAAAAAAAAGTCCGAAAATATAAAAGTATGTGCATTTGCAAACGGTATTCCATCATGGTGATTGGAAATACATGCAAAACGACAAGTCATGATGACCTAATCTGAGAATGAAGTGGTTGGCGTTATTGGCGACAAAAACAAGGACGTAGTATGCACTGAAGCCAAGCAATGAATACACAGAGGCGTTTAGTTCCATAAATAACTATTTTTAATGGCATTATAGTACTGTTTATGTAGAGGGAGCATATAATTAACACGGGATTTAATGGAATTCTTAGATACCCCAGGGGTGATTGCCAAGTCCAAACAATATTACCTGAACATACCTGAAAAGTTACATAAAATTTATGGTAAAGACACTGATTTCCTAAGGAATATAAAAAAAAAATTAGTAAGAAAGAAAACGAAATTTTTGTAATTTTTAAAAAGAAATCCCTGAAGAGGCAAGTTGAAATTCCCGGAATTTACGAAAATCCCGGAACGTAGTCACCCTTGATACCTTACATTTTTAAAACTACACTATGAAGTCCTGAGCAACAATCAGTGCCATTTTAACGGATGGGCCCGGGCCAGGAAGTAGCAAAGTTTATTACATCTTCCTCATTGCAAAAGTTCGTAAACTTGAAAGTTAGTGAAAAAAAAAAGGAGGGGGGGGAATTATCCAATCTAAAGACTCCTCGAGAGAGTTAAGACGGCCCTGGGCACGATGCTAACAGTCTACACTTTCGCAACCACAAACTTACTCAAATCAAGACACAGAGCTTAAAACATCACTTACTGTTTTCTTCTAAACATAAAACGTCATAAATGCAAGCACGTGTAATTAAAATTACGCTAAAAAACTGCAACAAAACACGACGAACGTCCATCTTTGCAGCCGTAACTGCTGCCACTTCTGTTTAATTAGGTAGAGTTTAAAATAGAAACAGGGTGGTTTTTTTCTCTCCTCCAGAGTACAGTGGCCCTTATAGCCACTGTATCCAGAGGGAAAGACGGATTTCTTCTTCTCCTTGATAGAAGTTCAAAAACGACCAGTTTAATTTCTAAGCTTATAATGCAATTAATGACCATTAAAAAACAGATTTGCAATTTAGCCTTCATTTCGAATCCAACATTTTAATGACATAAATATACACTTTAGAATAGTGCTTTTCAACCTGTATAAGGCCGCGGCCTGTTAAATTATTTTTTTTAAGGCGAGGGCCGGGTTCCAATAAATTTACTCGTAAATACCTTTCCATTTTTTAAAGTTCCCACATTAAACTATCATAAGTACAATGGCGTAACTACAAATTTTGGATCCTTGCGCAAAACCATAAAAAGCAGTCCCCCCAAGAAGTTTCAACTTTTGGCAATTTTAATTATTTATTTACTGTCATTTGTTTATATCTGAGTTCTATTTGTTTAAAAAGAATAATTTTCGAATTTCACCCTAACAGAGAGATGAGAGCCCTCTTCAGGCGGAGTGCTATTGCGGAAACATCATTGCAAGTAACAAAACTCAGAAAAAGCCAAATGCTGCGGAAAACGTCTTTATTTTGTCGACACGACAAGGACTTGTAATAAGCACACGTGAAACTTCTGTCGCCAAAAAACAGTGAAATCAGACAGGGAGAGGGAAGCGTGGGGGAGGTGGGTAGAAAGTTATCAGCGTTCACCTGTCTTCGATTTTGGGTGTGCTTCTCTTTCCTTTCTGTTAACTACATCGGGAGTAGGGGCCACCGTACATCCTTGAAAATAATTCAATGTTTAGCCGGGATAAAGCAGGGGGTGCTTACGTATCATAAAGGCAGGATAGAAAGTGAGGCAAGAAGTAAACTTTAGGCCACGCCTTCTGTGCCCAAAACATTGAAAGAAACGCATTTGATCATTCTACATTTTAAGGGTCCACTTGCGAAAATGCTGAAAAAACAATTTTTTTTTTCTTTACCATAAAAAAAGACATAGATTTTTACCTTTCAAATCATACCAATTTTTTAGCTCTAGGTTGCTTAAAAGTATTTTTAAATGAATTTTACAAATGTAAACAAGTGAATTTAAAAGAACAGTTTTGGGACAAAAGGTACAGTTTTTCAAAAACTTGAGTCGCAATTGACTTATAATTTCCTGTGTACGTACATATAGGAATTCTACATACATTGTGTACAGCGTTTTTTTTGGTTTTTTTTAAATTTGACATGAACTAAGGGTCGTGAACTAAGAACTAAAAATCGTGTTTTCTAGAAGGTTGTTTTTTATTTGATATAAATATTTTATGATTTTACAAATATTGCATATATCATAAAATTCCGCAAGCAAAACATATAAAGATGTGTGCTAACTATAGAAAAAAAGGTTTGTGTGTATTGAATAAGTATTTTCGGAGAAAATGTTCCCTAATGTCTCTATGTAAAAGCCCGTATCACTGTGTTCGTCCGTGACTCTTAACGTTGAAAAAAGAGAAAATTTACGGAACTTAAAAAAAAAGCAGAATTTACATAAAAATACATAAAAGTTAGAATTTTTTACAGTGAAAAAAATATTTTATTGGAGGTCATGACCCATGTGACCCCCTTGTATGAAGCCAGCCGATTACCCATGGAATGGCCCTCCCGTGGAAATTTCTCTTAAAGACCACCTCTATTCAGCGACCACTTCACTTACCGACCACCTTTTCTGGAAACTAATTTTCTCCCCACCCCATAGACATAATGCTAAATTTACCTACATTCAGAGACCACCTCTCTTAACGATCATTTTTCCTGGAAATAGATTTCACTCCAATGACTGGGCGGCAATGGCGATGCTGCCACAGAAATCGACAGTACTCGCCCAGCAAGAGTTTGAAAGCAATTATATGAATATGATAATAATTACATGCCTTAAAAGTGCTTTCGTATCAGTTTTGTATGCGCTCAGAGAGTTGCCTTCGAATGAGTGTGGATGATTATGGCGGGGAATCCGTTCAAGATCGTTAGTCGATTATATTGTATATATGCATTAATTATACCAAATATACTAATAATTATTTTTATAAATATTATAAATATGCTAATAATCGTTTTATAAATGTATTAATTATACAAATATACTAATAATTATTTTATGAATAAATTAATTATACAAATAGTATGCTAATGATTTTTTTACATGTTATCAATTTTATAGACTCCTTAACTTTAAAAATTTGTTAATGATTTTAGAAAAATATGCTAATGGCGATTTCAGAGAAATATACTAATGATAATTTTAGAAAAACATGCCATATAATGATTTTAAAGCTACTTTTACAGCCGAAGGCTACACAGCAGGTTATCATGTTTGCAATTTAATAAAAGCAAAATGAATTTCTGATTGGAAGTGTTTGTATTCCAGTGAAATTCAATTTCAATTAACATGGTGTTATATGGACTTAATTGTACGTACAGTGTTGAAGGTTAGATTTTTCTCTGACGCCGTTTATTCACAGTTATCTATCCAGTTATTACATATATCGATGCTTTTGTTTGCCTTGCCCCTTCATTCTGGATACAAGCCTCACTATATTTTGTACAAGTCTAAACAGGTCGTATTGACATTATGCCAGGTCTGACATGGTGTCAAAACGTAACCCAAACTTAAACAGTAAACGAAGTTCCGCATAGGATGATGGGTAAACAACTGCCGTCATGTTTAAAATAGGCCACGCCCCGTGTGTCCATGCTGCCTCAATTTTGTCCCAGAATACCCTCTCTATAGCCCTCTTATCTCTATGGGATAAAGACCTCACCACCATCTAGACCTTTGGGCAATTGGGCAATAGATCTTGATGGGCCATAAAACTCCCTGTATCTACGACGGATGGCTTAAAACTTATGAATGGTCTACTATAGAGCCCATCGCGCAGAAAAATTAATGAATAAATTAATAATAATAAAAATTAAAAAAAATCCGTTTCTCCGAGAAATCAAAAAGAAAGAAAAAGCAAATAAAAATTTTATGTCTATTTTATTTACAGTTCTTTCTGGAAAAATTTCGGGGCCCCTTTTTAAGTGGGCCCTTGCGTGTTGCGCAAGTTACACTCCTTCTCTTATTGTGTTGTTATTGATTGCTTAAGACAATTTGGGAAAGTTGTCCACAGCTGCGGTGCTGTTTCCCCAGAAAAGTACTGTTTCGATGATAGGAAATAGAAGGTGAGAGAACACACACATGAACGACTTCGACAATTGACCCGATTGAG
>QLNU02004477.1:4209-14268 GCA_006491805.2 Dysdera silvatica | reverse complement strand
AGAAAGAATACAGTGCAGACAGGAGATCCCACTGAATTCAAGGGTCTATATGAATGGAAAGATCAGCCAGTGTTGGAAGCCCTAATTTTCTGCAAGCTACAAAGAATTCTTCACGGAGAAAATGATAGGCAACAGAAAATGGAAACAAATGTTCGAGATTTTCATCCAGTCCCTCTATGCATTGGAGGCACATGGAGAAAAGTGCTTTGTTGATTCGGAAAAGGTAGTTAGTTATTCCTAAAGGCCCGACCAAAGTGGTGGCGATGAAGTCTGGTCTGTAAGTTCCAAGGATAATCACAGTCAAGAAGGAATGATCCTTTAAAACTGGAAAAGCGAACGTGGGTATCCAGTAATAGAATTTTGCAGAGTAGAGATCTTTTCGTTTTGGGAGCTGCTTTTTATGACACAGGGGTAGCTCAAGAGCATTGGCCGATAAGGGGATGAAGGATTGCTGCAGAATCAGTGCCATATTTTCTAATAGGCTATACGAGACTATAGACTAGAGCGTAAAATTGTGTGTATCGAGTCTGATATAATCAGATGTTTTGGCGAGAAGAAAGCTAGACGTCATGCTTTCCATTTAAATACCAGTGTTTGATAGGCTTTTATTTATTTTTTGCTAAAATTAAAATTTATTTCAGTAAAATTGAATTTGATTTATTATATACCAAGAAGAGATAGATTCAAGATAAGTTAATATTGTTTAATGTTTATGTTTCAATTTATGAGTTTGTTTTTCAACATATTTATTATCAATACAAAAGTTGTTAGTGTATATTGTGTTACTGTAATATTGTGTTAATGTAACAATTTTTATGTTCCTGCTACTGATTGGAAGGGATGGAAGGAAGGGTAGGTAGGATGGGTAGGAAGGGGCGAAAAAATAAGTAGCCTTGGGGTGGCAAAATGGTAAATCTACCCATGTACCGGATGAAACAAAATCCTTCATAGTTCAACTAGCCAAGGTGTCCGCCATAACATTTCTTTCAATTCCGCAGTGACCTAGAACCCAGCAAAAGGAAATAGGTTTTTTTTTTCCAGAGATCCAAAAGAGATCTGGAATGCAAAACAAGGATATCTTTGGGGTAATTAGGCTTGTAACCCAAGTGGCAAGATGGAAAGACGGGCTGTGGAGAGCAGCTTTGGATTCTCTCAGTTGCAGTCTCTGTACCATTGTGAAGCAACCAGTTGCTAGCCTCTCAAATACCAACTAGTTCAGCTTTGGTAGAGGAGCTGCAGAAAGAGAGAGAGAGAGAGAGAGATGAAAGCAGACGACGAGACTAAGTTTAGGAATAACAAAAAAGTTGCCTCCTTTTCTGAGATCCGCATCAAAAGAACCATGTGTGAAAATCTGGACTGTGGGAAGAAACAGGTCATCAATTGCAGCACTTGTAAATATTAAAAGAGACTTCTCATTCACTGTGTTTTTTCGAATAACTCTAGGAAGAGAAGGGAAGGCGTCTGGAAGGTTGAGGGGCTAAACAGGGACTATGGTATGATGCAATTGGAAGCGAATCCAAAAGAGTTGAGTGGAATGTTGATGGAAGCACGAGAAACGGGAGTTTTCAGCTTTATTAAGAAGACGAGCATAGATGTCATGTAGTGGAACAAAAATAATCGTTTTACATGAGACAAGGAGCAGTTGATTCCATTGTTGATTGACAATTATGTGAATAGCAGCTTCGAAACAGAGAGGCCAGGTGAGTAGAGGTGTAAAAGCTGGAATAAACCCGGGAACACCCGTTTTTCTTTTTTTTTTTGGGAGGGAAGGAATTTTGAAAATTCCCAAAACAAAATTTTTTGATTGGGCAGATTTGGGAAGGTCATTTGAATTATATAAAACAAGTTTTGGGTAACTAGCATTTTAAGAAAAAATATTAAACTCATTGATAGTGTCGATAACAATTCTTTGTATTAATATATTTAATACCTTAAAATGGTAACATTATTTAATTTTAACTTAGGAATATTTATAATAGAATATAACTTGGTCTCAACGCAAATTAAAACCAGTACAATGTAATTATAAATTTCTGGTTCTCGGAATATTGCGATAAGTTCTTTTTTGACAGAAACCGGGGAGGGGGCCTCTGTAGTCGCTATAAAGCCACCACAATAAACATGATAACGTGTATATTCTACTAATGCCAATGCATTTGACCAGGGCCAGATTATGGCAAGGGCTCACTAGGCCCTGGCGCGGGCCCCGCGAAAGAAGGGGCCCCCAAAAAATGTCATTTGACAATTGTATTTAATGTGATAAAATAGTAAATTAATACAAAAAAACGTTTTTTCTTCAGATTTACAATCCGAAACAAATTCAGAGAAACCATAGCTGGTATCTACTTACAATTATTACAACCACAGCTTTGAGAATTGGATAATAAAAGAGCAGAGTTTTCAAAAACACAAAATTGGTGCGCCATTGCCACCTACTATTTGATACTTTTACCAATTCAGAACTGCAACTGTATCCTTTGATAACCGACTTTAACGTGAAAGTGGGATCAAAAAGCATATTCTTGCCTGCATTTTTAAATGGGAATAAGGGTGTGTACATTTTTCAGATGTACATCCAATACGTAGGTCAGGGGGCCCCAAATGCAAGTTGGACCGGGGCACCCAATATTCATAGTCAGCCCCTGCATTTGACTAATAATGTGTATATTTATTTTGACAACCATCTAGAAGCCCCATGAACTTCATGGGAAATATAACGTCACACACAAAAGGTCAATTGAACAAATATTCTGGCGAAAATATAAAAAATGTCGCTAAAAACTTATTTCTTGATGCTTGTCCTGCATTTTTTAGCGGCCGTGGACGACCGCCCAGCTCCCACTTCCCTAAGCATGGCCTTGTCTCTACTTGAGGACAACATCGGTTGTGTTGTTTGCAATAGTCGCGTTAATGTGACAAGCAGTGTTCGGACTATTGGAGATCGGAAGAATAACAATTTTAGTAGAGGAAATCGAGAGGTCCCAAGTGTTGCAGAAGTCTACAAGACAGTCCACAGAACTCTGAAGACTCTGCTGAAGATCAGAGGAATTTTGAGATGATATCCATACAGTCAGATTTAGAGCTGTGGGTGAGAAATTCTTTCGGTCTTGAAATTTTAAAAATTAATTTTTCTTTTTAAAAAATGTCATAACTTCTCCCTTTCTCTCTCTCTCCGTGTACGCATATAATTTTAAAAAGTTTAAACATAGAAAACAATATTAGGTATATATTAAAATATCATCGGTCATTCATAACATAATCGCAATTCCTCTTGCTCCTGATTACATAGAACGGAATTCTTTTCGACAAGTAGGCTTTATTTTCCCGTCCTATTAAAATATACCCCTTTTTGCGATATCGCAGGGGCTCCCACCTACTGGCGTACGCAGAGGGGTGTTGATGGGGGTTGTAACCCCCCATTGCAATGAAATTTTGTATATTTAACATAGGAATATATGAGCTGTAGCTCTGTAACCCTTCCCATTAAGCCTATAACCCCCTTATGAACTTTCTGCGTACGCTTATGCTCACACCCTTTTATTACCTTGAAATAACGCTGGCAGATAGGTATATGAATCCAAAAAAAAGCTCATTTTTACGCGCAAAAATATTATGTACAAAATATTACTAAATAGCCTACGTATAAATAAAATTAAACATATGAAAAAAATGAACCTATTGCAGAAAAAAATGATTCATTACATCACGTTATTATTTATTTTTTCATTCATCATTTTAGGAATTAACGTTTTTTAATTTTTAATTTTATTTATGTATTTAGCACTACATGACATTTTCGTATTTGTTAAATAAACATTTTTAAAAGTGTCAAATAAAGTTATCGGTATCATTATCATGTCAATTGTGAACTCCTGACCGAACTATTATATAGCAACAGGTTGAAGTAACAGTTACAATGATGTAAGAAATAATAATAACAAGTTTAACCAATATTATTATTTCAAAATTTTCTGTGGCCCGGCGGTATTCCTTTCTGAGGGGGTAAATATGGGGCCAGGAATCACAGTTTGTGTATTGGTATAGCATAAAAAACAAACGTTATTTAATAAATAAAATATTACACTTACACTAGATATTTAGTAATTGAAGTGGTAAAAAACCTTCCGGAAAATTTTTCGTTTCAAAATTTTCCGCAACGCCCATATCACTAGTAAGATTATTAGTAAAAATATTGACAAAATTCGGATGATACGAAGGGAATTTCGCGATGTGCATTGAACAGAAAAGGACTGGGAACTCCTCCCTGAGGAATACTCCATGCAGGAGCCGAAGGAAATGAAACAGTGTTCCCAATACGAATTTGGATTGCCCTCTTAATAAGGTAAGACTCGATGAATGCCATGCTATGCGTATCCAAACCAAGAGGAAAGTTGCAGAAGGATTGCAGAATGTGAAGCGGAGTTAAAAACCACCTCCAAGTCAACGAAAAAGACTGCAGAATGAAGTCCCAGCTCCTTACTTGATTTGAGTGATGATGCAAGATCCACTAGGTTCTTGGAGAGCACCTGGAGTAGTCAGGAAAAAAAAAAAAGAATTAATCTCCAAGAAATAGCTCAGTCTTTCATGAACCATCCGTTCGAAAAACTTCAACACGCAAGAGGAAAGGTAGATTGGTCACTCCTTCTATTTATTATGTACCTCGTTGATGCACTTCCTTGTTGATTGGTTGGTCACTGGCATTTGCAACACAGATGTTATTTCGTACAGTTTTAAGACCAGAGAATGCACTGCAACTTGTTGTAATTGGCTTGCAAGAACTTTCTATGACCGCTCACAATAAGCGGTATACCCTTTCTCAAATACTAAAAGATTTCGATGTCGGAAAACTTCTTGATTATTCGTGAATAATTATGTACATATTTAAAAAGTACGCGGCTTGGCAATGGCAATTGCTGCATAGATGTTATTTAGGAGTTCCCTGTCTTAACTTTCGATCCATTCGCGACTATTATTATCCTCAGAATATTTCCACGATAAAATATTTATTCATAAAAAGTGCTCAGGAAACTGACAAATTCTAGGAGAATCACTCGCGGACCGATATAATTGAGCCAGGGCCCGGTACCGGGCAGCGGCCCGGCGGTTGAGAAACACTAGTCTAGAAGACCAAAGAGGGTCCCTAAATAGATTAATATTTGTTTGTTGTTTAAGGCGCAAGGACATGAACGATCATGGTGCGTCGGGATATACAGTTTTGCGAGGAATCCAAACCTCTTAAGACTAGTACTTCTCAAACTTTATGAGGCCGCGGCTTGATAAATTCTTTTTTTTCTAAAACGGAGGCCTGATCCTAACAAATGTATATGCCCGGTGAACCAACGTATTAGTAACAGTTGCTTTTAGGCTGGATGGTAATGCAAATCGGCCTGGAGGTATCTGTGAGTGGGTTTGTTTTCTGTAAACAGAGAAAATTAAGCTATTGTTAACTTCTTGGGGTAGGATGGAGAGGAAGGAAAGGGGCAGAGCTCATTTAGATTAGCAACATGGCGGCAAGCCAGGACAAAGTTGCCAAGTGTGTTGGAAACACGTCCCACTAAAAAACGAAATGGGACAGTATCTGTACTAATGCCATTTAAACTTCATTAATTCAGGAATTTTTATCATAAAGGTAAAAGAAAGCCAACAACATGAAATTAGTGAATGTTTGTCATTGCTTTTAAGACACTAATGGTTGATGGAAGTAGTTGCAATTCCTGTAAGTTCTCAATGTGTTCATCAGATATTCGGTTCTAGTTTCTAGTCTTTTGTGCTTCATCATTAAAAATTGCTGCTCACAAATATAGATAGGTACTTTCAAATAGTGACGACATAAATAAGACATGTTTATGAAGTGAAGAATATTTTTCTCTGGAAAGATATATCTTATAGAAGTCCAATAAAGAGACCTAATCAAGATTTTCTTTAAATGTCAGATTGTAGCTCTATGTATTCCATTTGAAAATTGGCAGGTAATACATTTACGTTGACTGAAAATGGAGTCGCAAATATATCAAAAGGTGATTTTTATGGAAATCAGTAGACCTTTTTCTCAAATTCCTGTATCAAATCGAAAACAAGGTTTCATATTTTTCGTTGTTTACAGGACCGTGTTCAACCAACGTGTCAAAAGGCATAAAATGGGTTGCTTTAATTTGAGATTGCCCTAGTTTCCGTTTCATTTCGAACGCTGTTATAGTTTGAAACATTGTATTAATCACTTGGTTTTTACCTTGAAGGCAAATGTTGTAACTCATTTAAATTAGTGGTCAAGTGTACTAAAAAGGCTAAATCTATGAGCCAGCTTTCATCAAGTTCTGGCGCAAATTTTATTTTCGTTTGTGATTCCACAAACGACTTAATTTCATTTGCAAATCACTTTGTAATTTTAAGCTTCTGTGTTGTTCTATTGTCGTCTACAAAGTTCGCCCATGAGAATCATGCAGTGAAAAAAAATCTCATGTCTTATGTAAGTTTAAGATTTTGTATTGGGCTGCAGGTTGGACAAGCCTGCATTAAAGGGTCATTCCATCCCAAATGGTCCAATTTTTTAAGATGTTCATGTTGACCATTTTCCGATTTTGCTCAAATTTGGTATGGTACAAACCAGGGCCAGAAAAATCAATTGCCCAACATGCCTGGGGCATGTAAAAATTTCAGCTGGGCATGTGGGTTTTTTTGTTTTGTTTTTTTCCCCACATGCCCAACCAGGTGTGTGAAAAAAAAAATTGAAAACTTTTAACGCTTTTAACATCTCTCTGGGATTTTTTTTAATTAAAAATAAATCTTTATTTCGGTGATTTTATGGATGTCCTACCGACAATCTTGATACCTCAGCAATAGTGTAAACTTAGTAGGAAGCCCCAACAATAGTGGGGGAAAGGTAAAAACTCCGTATCCACATGTAAGAGTTTGAAGATTTTCAATAAGTCCTGTGTTAACACTGGATTTGGCTGCCATCTTACCAGACTTCCTGCAGCTCACAACTTACCGGCATTTATCAAGCTCATGTTCATTTAACTCCTTTTTTTTCCATCTTGTTTACTTTAATAATGGGTATAGGAAATTTTCTTCAACCTAGAAATGTATCTGTATGTAAGCCCATATGTGGGTATCTTTAAGTTGGTTCCCACACCCGTTTTATTTTGAATTACTGCTTCATAAAATTGAACTTTCCTTCAATGCTCTGAAATAGAGCATGTGGTGAATTATACTGTCTTCCTGTTCTTGTTGATGGGAGAACTGGATTATTTATGATGTGTTGTTCTGGAATCCAGCATTTGTCTTCTCGTTCAGGCTAGTGTAATGAGTGAGCTGTACCAAAAGGGTGCATGAAAATAACCAGTATATTGTGTTCCTCAATAGAAACTTCACAATTACCAATCCACCAGGAGGTACCATGCAGGCAATGTGTGGACCAGAATTAAGATTTAAAACTGGTGTGAAAGGAATATTTGTATCAGTAGATTTATCATCTGTGGTTACGAATGGGGTAGTAACATTGGACGGACACCCATCTATCTTGATTGTGCTTGGAATCCTTAAGTACAAAATGGTGATTCTCACATGTTCCAGTAATAGTATGGCCATTTTCAAATCTTTCTTATAACTTTTTTCAGCTTCAATTTCTTCATTTCTAGCAAAAATAAATTTGATTCTGTGTACTTGTTGATCACAGAACTTGGATAAATCTTCTGCAGTTAGAATTTGATTACACAGGCCGACGAAAAAAGAAAAAAAAAATCTCTACTGACTTAGATGTGCCTTTAATTTCTTTTGCTTTCTTAACCATTCATTCTGAAACATTGAATTCCAATGCTTTCTTTGTATGGTCCAACTACCAGGTACTAATGCCAACATTTAGAGTTTAGTTGATTTGGAAGAAGTATCCTGGGAGGCCATTCTTTACTTCAATTTTTCCAACAGTTGATTATAGTCACTGCAGTTGTTGTACTGTTTACTTTTCCCTTCATTCTTGAATTCATCAGGATCTAATCTTCCTGCACTTTCAATTTGGTCTGTAATGGTTTCTTGAACTTGACTGATTTTTCACTTGGCATAACTGCAGCTATTCTGTGAACTGATACGTGGAAATTTCAATGGGGAGAGACCAAGACATGTCAGACTTGAGTCTACTTTTTCAGCAGCGTTGGAGTCTTCATAATTATTAAATGCAAATAATGTTGATGGTGCTTATTTATCCTGATTTACACAACTTTTGACCTGGCTTTACATCCATCTTTGTGATTTCCTTTAGCCGGTCTGCTGTTGCTGTATGAATAATTTGTAATTCTTTCCTGATTTTATCTTTTTATTAAAAGGATTTCAACACTTCTGCAAAAGTTCATATTTCTCCAAGATTGTGGCTTCGTGATGCAAACGGTCATTAATGTATATGCCACTGCGAGGGACAATCTTGAAAATAGACTAATAGGTTAAAAAAAAAATTTGGGTTTTTAATTTAATGTAAATAAAAATACATGTAAATTTATACTTTGGAAGAGGGAGAGCTGGATCCGCCCTTATATATGTCTACTATAGGATTCAAGATATTGTTCATCAAGCAGTCTTCTGTTCGTATCTGAGGATAGCTCTACTTCTTCACTATTACGTTTTTGAAGAACGGACTTGTCTAAGAAACTATAAAGTGTATAAACAAAATAAGTGGCTCTCCCATCTTGCTTTACTAGGTATCTTTAAGGAAATTCATTTAACCTTTTTTCTGCTTGAATATGATTAAACAAAACTTGTTGTGCTTAATTGTCTGGCTATTCTCAATTGTTTTAATAACATCAATTACATTGGCCGTGAAGTTTCTAACAGCCGCAAATCCTAAAAAGTCAGCACAGAGAAGATGCGAAAGGTGAGCAATTCATCCAAAAAGTACAATTGAAGGGTATTTTTCTCCAAGTATTTTTAATGCACCTTGAATATTGGATGCATTGTCTCCTAATAACCGCCAAAAAACTTCTGAGGTCAATGTTTTTCAATAACATTGCGTTCTGCCAAGTAAGTTGCATTATGCGTGTTACATTTTTGTCATAACAAAGTCAACAAAAAGTGGCTTTGGTTAAGAAACGAAGTTTATAATAGGCTCATTCTTTAAATTACTACATCCATTATTTTGGGGTACATATTTTTTAATGCAATGACATCAATAAAATTGCTTATTTAAATTCGTTATTTTCTGTTTCTAGGTATTTCTAACTCGTGAAATATTTCTCCCGGGGCTTTGACATTAAAACCTAATACTTATTAAGTTGTAAGTCTAGTCCCATAAGAGTATTTATGCATTATCGTAATGAAAATCATTGATTAGATACTCTAAAAGTTACTGGAAACTATAAACACCCTGACTTTGGGTGGGTATTTACCCGAACAACATCTATAGACGTGACTAAGATTATGCTATGCTGTTATTGATTATACAACTATTTTTATTGTGTTGAAGCTCAAATCTTCGGAACTTTTGGTTGAACAATAAAAAATGGCAACAACCTTAAAATGATGTTCATTGGTATAGGTAAAGGTTCATATACATCTGCGAGCTATTTGCTAGCCACTGGTTCGCAAGGTTGGGGTGGGTTTTTAAGCGTCAGATGAACCGTTTGTGGTGATCCGCTTCCTGTCAATTTTTTGATGAACACAATGCCATTTGTGGTTCAGATTGGGATGGCGTTTGTTGCTTTTCTTTCTGTTCGCGATCCTCCAGACTGCATCTCATATTATTTTGTTCAACTGGGTTTTTTAATTATGGAGTGGTCGGAGGAAATTTTACTGAACATGATTGATATTTATAAAACAAAATCTTTACTCTAGGATCCTAAACATGACCATTTCAAAAAAAAAATTCTTTAAAGGAAAATACCTAGAGGGAAATATGTGCCGAGGCGAATATATCTGAATTAGAGTGTGGAAATATTTTTCCTGTTTGGAAATGTGGGCCCAGTCTTCTGCAGGCAATTCTCAAAATCATAAGGTGACATTCACATGAAATTTTTATATTGGATGCTTATTTCTTGTGAATTCAAGTCCATCATTAGCTCAGTACCAGTGCGTTTT
>QLNU02004464.1:10263-21724 GCA_006491805.2 Dysdera silvatica | reverse complement strand
ACTATAATCGAAAATGCACTTTACGTCCATAACGTGTAACATACTGTTTTTCTTTAGATTTCGTTGGCATAGCGTTTGATTGAAGACTTTTATCTGTTTTCTCTACTTCTGAAAACATATAGTCAAGTTTAAGCCTGCCAATGGACACACTTTGATCTTAATTATTCATTTGTAATTAAAAGAACTTTCCTTTATCAGACGCAACTTTAGAAGACCAAAAATTAGGAGGTGCAATGGTTTTCTTCTAATCATATCTTGGCGTACAAAGACATGAGTGGCAGTGGCAAGATCCTTATGAACAAAAACACTCCTGGTAGATGAATGACCCGCTAATACGGGCAGAAGTTTACCTATTTGCTCTTTAAGTTGCGTAACAAATCCCTGATCAAGGAGAGTAGATCGCGTGTTAGTAAAAATCTCAAAAGGAAGTTCTATTTGAGTTCCATACACAAGTTCTGCGACTGACACATCCAGATCCTCACGCAAAGAAGCTCTACTTCCTAACATTATTGTTGGCAACACCACTACCCACCTTTCAGTATCGTAAGATTTGATGGCAGACTTCAGATATCTATGAAAACGCTCGTCGAGTCCATTTGCGGATAAATGATACGCGGAAGTACGCGTTTTATGTATGCCCAAAAAACATGTTAGAGCTTTGAAAAGATTACCCTCCATTTGTCGCCCCTGATCAGTAGTAACCTGTTCAGGAACTTCAAATCGAATGACCCACCCTCCTTAGAACGTCCTCGCGACAGTCCCTGGCGTCACCTCCTACAGTTAGAGACTCCATAGTTAGCGACTCCAGCGCGGCTACAAGGCTATTAATTTCATTTTCATTTTAACTGTAACTTATTTTTCACTCAAAGTATTAAATGAGTCAGTAGTTAAATTATTTTTTTCTTATTTTTATTTTTAATAAGTTCAATTTTTTGTTCGTAAGTGATATGTATTCTCCATATTTAAACTTTTTAATTTTATTTTATTCCTTATCGTTCGTCTTGTATTTTTAATAAATTTTCCTTATTTTAGTATTGCTTCACAGCGATTAAAGTCGCACCTAAAGGAAAAGACTGATATTTCTATCGTGTCTTTGAAGGTGGATCGGTTAACATGACGTAAAATTACCATCGCCTTCATAATCAAATTGGACAGGCCGTTTATTATCATATCCGCTGTATATTACTCAATGTCTTGTGGAATATGATTACCCGATATTAATTCTTTCTAAACCTTTGGGAAATTCTCGACTCTGTTTCTGTATTAATTCAATGTTTATGAATTCTAAGCAGTAAAGGCTTTATTTGTTCTTGGAATGCTCTTTGAAAGGAAATTTTAATAAGATACAAAAACAATGTTGTGATCCAATGTACAATCAGTGACTTACAATAAGCCATAACATCTCCTAATAAAAGACATATTTTATTGCTTTTCCCCATAACACATTATAATTGTGCAAGACGCAAGGAATTTACATGGGGAAAGCAACTCGATATCCGCTTTTATTTTTTTATATCAATTTTTTTTAGAAACACAATAAACGAACGGTAAAAGAACATGCAAAAAATATTCCTTTATTTTATTATCGATGAACACGAATTTTTTATCAATTAAAATATCGCATCATCGATTTTATCGAGTTTTAAAATAATTTTGTATTTTATAAATGCATGTCCTTTCCACAAAATAGGTTAAACCTAAAATTCCAAATGTATTTTATTTCTCACAGTAAGTCCGTGACAAAACCCAGTTATGTGTGCAGGAATCATTTGAATAATTTTATTGCTATTATATACTGTTTTAGTTTAGCAGAAAGTAATAAAAAAAATTACTCTTTACTCAAATATCTACTAACCTGTTTCACAAAAAAACTTTCTAGGCTTTTTATAAATTATTAGCATAGTAATAAAAAGTACTAGAAATTTTGAGGCAGTGGTCTCCATCTCCAGAGTTTCCCAAGACGTTGCCCTCTCTCCTCAATAGATGGAATATTTTTGAATGGAGGCAAATACCCACGCAGTGCATTGCAATAGACTTAACAATGAAGATAAGGATGGCGTCGCGATTCAATAGGTTTAAAGGGGCTTGATAGAAGCTTAAAGAAAAAATTATCATTTTTCTTTTGAAATATACACGAAATCTACATATTTACATACAAAATTTCAAAGATCTACGAGGACTGCGTAACGTCTCAAAACTTTCTCTCAAGAATTACAACATATGTTATTTTTCAACCTTAAAAACAAGATTAATTTTATTGCATTACATGACTTACACCCATATTTTAATAACGGCCTTAGATTATTTAGACTTCATGAAATCGACCATGTCATATTGTAAAAATATAAAATATCTCACAGCACATATTATTAATTAACCAGTTGGTACGGAAAAATCGATGCCTTCATATAAAAAAAAAGACAGTCGCAAATCTGACAGGTATCTAACTCAGGGTTCTAGATTTTGTCGAAAAGCCACCATCTTTGTTAATGACCATCAAGCTGCGCAATAACATTTGCGAAAGTTGTGTTGCATGCAAACATGCCGAAGTATTTGTCGTTGGATATAGAGGTACGTATCAGGACCCTTTCCATATTTGGATTTTCAACTGGTAAAATTTTAGACGAGTTGAAAAAGGAAAATTTTCGTGTAGGTAAGTCTAAAATCAGCGACGTTTTGATTGGTGAAGGGATTCATCGAAATGTTAGAAGTAATGACAAGCAAGCGCTGGTTTTCTCAGGCCACCTACAAAGAGAAAGGTTGTGAACAAAGTGCGAAAAATTGCCTCTTGCAAAAACACAGATTCCTATAGGACCATACAGCAGTCACTAGACATTAGTGCTGGAACTGTGCATGTGCATGAATTATTGCACCAGGATTTGGGTACGGTTATAAAGAGAAAATCTAAAGCTTTTCTACTGAAGGATAAGCACAAACAGGCCATGCGTCAGTTGTCAAAATCTCCATGATAAGCAAATAGCGAGAGACAAGATTGAATATATGGTGACACTAGACGAAGGCCTTGTTTATCTGCACGACTGAAATAAACATAGGCACATTTGCTACGTCAAGAAAGTAGAAAACATTCCAACAATTCGTTGTTTGCAAAAGATGAAAAGTTTCGAGAAAGGGTAATCATCAGAGGAATAACGGGCTACGATACTATTCCCCTTTTCCGAGTTCCAGCAAATATGAGAAAATCGTACCTTATTATTTGCTCTCATGTCTTGGGACAGTTATTTAATCAATGCCTTCCACAGATGTATCCTGGCGAGCACGACAATATTTACTTCCACCACGATAAAGCGAATTCTCATACCTGTCAGAAAACAATACAATATCTCGTAAAAAGGAGATTAGAACTTGGAATAAACTATATAGCTGTGAAGAACGTTACGGCCAAAAGACCCAACGCCGGTTTAATGGACTTTTTTGGTTTCGGTTTTTTAAAGCAAAGACTTCCACGCTGGCAGACAAAAATATTAGACGGCGTTTGGAAAATTGCTCGACCAATATGGTCAGAGGTTACCCAAGACCAGATTAATAAAATTATACTGGTAGAGACGACAACTACGAATTAGCAGGGAATGAAGGGAGCATATCGACATATCCACTATTAAAGAATTGTTACCTAAAATAAAGTCATTTCACTGTCCGAAACTCTGTCTCTGTAATCACTAATAAGAAAATTCGTATCTCATCAATTTTTTTTTCCAAATTCTAGCATTACAGCTATTTATAATGGCATTCAGACAAACAGGTCTCGGGTTCGAATCCTCGTATACGCACATGCCCCACCCCTTTCTAATTTTTTTCAAACTTTATCCGTTTTTCAAACAGAGAAGTTTAAAATATAGATTATGTTTTTATAAACCTTATGAAAAATTTGTTCAATTTAAAGTGCAGTATTTTATCTTTAGCACAATTTTTAACCATACATGGAATTCACGATTGAAGTACTAATTTTTCCCCAATAATTTAAATAAATAACTGTCCGTCATCAGCTACATTTAAAGGAAAAAACATTACGTTATCCACTACGTAAATATTTAACGCTTGTTTTAAATAGACAGAAACTACATTAGAGCTACGAAATTTAATTTTTCTTTATAACGTTTCAATTTCATTACTCACTACAAAAATATTTCACCTCAAACTTCTGTCTCTCGTGCCACTTGCAATATCCCTAGGACGACCTTTGCTATCCGGGTATAAGAATACACAACTAAATGTTTTATTGGCACGAATGTAGGCTTTATTTATATTTCACTTTTCGTTAAAATTTTATGTCTTCAGGGTCACAGGTTAAAAGTTTTTCAGGTATTCGCATTGATGTTTTGGGAAATGGGTCGTCCGCAATTCTTATTGCATAACAGTTGGAATACAGACAAAACTCCAAGGTTACAAAATTTTTCCACAACATTGTTTAAACAAATTTTATACTGGTGATATGGAAAATTTCAATGATCCGCTGAAAAGAGCTGACTCATTTAACTGATTTAGTTTCACAACTAACTCCCTGAAAACAGCCGTAACTCAGTAAATCTAAATAGGC
Organism: Dysdera silvatica; assembly: GCA_006491805.2. Taxonomy (NCBI): domain Eukaryota; kingdom Metazoa; phylum Arthropoda; class Arachnida; order Araneae; family Dysderidae; genus Dysdera; species Dysdera silvatica. The sequence continues at coordinate 17,169 of QLNU02004464.1, read as the reverse complement.
CTAGTTTCGAGAAAACTTGCACTCAAAATGGAGCTAACGTATACCCTAATAATGCATAAAATTACCGTTTACTTTTTAAAGTTTATTCTTGTTTCCACAACACCGTTTAAACAAATTTTACATTGGGGATATGGAAAATGTCAACGATTCACTTAAAAGAGCTAACTCACATAATTAATTTAATTTCAAAAATGACTCCATAAAATAGCCTTAAATCTAGCTGAATCTGGTTTCGTAAAAATTTACAATAGAAATGGGATAACATATACCCTAATGAGGTGTAAAAATTCTATTTTCTTCTTAATTTCTTAGCCACAATTGCTTGATGATGAAGAGTTTATTCAGCGGTTTATTAAAACGGGAATTAAAAGCAACGTATTTTAGAAAATTGCAAAAATTTTTATATTGCTTTATTTCCGAATAACCTGACGTTTCTATACAAAGGACACTCATGTGGTAAAATCAGAATATCTAGCCTTATTTCCAGTCGAGTTACATCATGGCTGTCCAGGCTTTTCCACTTGTCGCTATTTTATCCTTAGTTTTCATCTCTCACTATTTTGGAAATTGCTGTTCCTGAAACTCAAAATCAGCCTTCTAGCTGCATTTTGGGATGTAACTTTCTATTTGCGTCATTTTTCATTTCCTCTCCAAGCTTTATCTTCAAATTGAGAAAAGAAAATTTGTTCTTTTGTAGGCGCAGCTTATTTTAAATATAATTATTGTCATTAAATGAAATGAACAAAAGAGTATTTTCTACAAAATTTTCTTTCAAATATATCTGAATCAACGGAACAAACTGAAACTTCAAAAAATAGAAAACACCCATGAAGTTTCTTCTTATCTACAAAAATTTCGAAACCAACCAGTTATTCAATAATAATACTAATAATAAATAAGCTATAATTTCATTAAAAGTGGAGACACTATCTGGCGTAAATATTTGCAATTGCCATGTTTTAACTTTCTTCTTTGTTCTCTGCTTTACTTTCTTCCTAATCTCTCTCTTATATACTTCTCCTTACTTACCTTTTGGATTTTCTATTTATTATTTTCCAATTTTTCTAAATCAAATTTCGTATTTCATTTTATCCCCTCCTTCTAGTTTTTTGGCATATTCTCCTTTCACTTTATACCACTCCTTTATGTTTACATTTCTTTCATTGTCTTTTCCATCCGGTTCATTAAAAGAATTTTTATAGAAAGCCTGATCAACGTTCATGTATAAATTTCCATATAATCTATAACCTATAGAAAAAGAGGTAGCAAAGTAGGGTAGAGTAAGAATAGCCGTCAAAGGAAATATTAAAGCAGGTAATATCTCGTTTTGAGTTACTGTTCCCTATATTCAAAGAAATAAGTTCTTGCCAAAATATATTATTAGTTTAAAGATAAAATACTCGTATTTTATTAAAGTCAAGGATAAAACTATAATTCGTATACATTGTGGTATATTAAAACATTTCCTACATTTTTATCCCATTTAAACTATTTTATTTTAATGTAACTGGTTTTAACCCATCTTTAAAATTAGAAGACCAACACAATTTATTTCATCAACGATTGACGTACTACACAATTGTGTTTAACTATAGAAGAAGACCGTTGTATATAATGTCATAAATAACATTTATATTTATGTAGCCACATGTTTCTATATTCAAAAGAAAATCCATCTCCAAATTAAGTACCTATAATTTTAGTAGCATATTTTTGCTGTTAGATGAAATTCTAAAACGATTATAATATTTTAATAAATAGGTAGTGATCAGCCTGTAAACCAGGAGAAATCATAAAGACTGCCAGATGATAAGTGGACTTTAAATATATATATATATATTCAAATACCAAGGGAACCTTACTTGCAAACTAAATTCAACGTACGCTGTAAACTCTCCCAATATTCGAATTCAACAAGAATATGGGCATTTTTACTTAATCATTCCACCACTAAGTAACATCCTTTATATGTAGGTTTTTTTGTAATATTGTTATCACAATTCGTTTTATTTTATGTGAAGGCGTTTAAAATTAACGTGGGATGTTACGTCGCACTTCAAAAGCTGATATTTAAAATTATGTATATTTTTATTATTATCTGATGTGAAAATGAATGTTAAATAACCTTTTCGACTTCCCCATGAAATTCCCCTTATGAAGCTAATTTCTATTCTACATTTCTTATGCTATTTCTCCCTATATGTCCTGCAATTCAACTTCTACATTTGTCATTTTCAAGTTGCCATTTCTTTTTTTCAACTAAGATTACCCTTCGTATTCAGCTGAGCATGAGTTATCGTATCTTCATTTTACTTGCGACCACAGAAAGATCGCAAAATCAGAAATATTGCTTTAGATGGAAGTGGGTCCTAGTCCCACACTGGGATCGGCCAATCGAAATCATTACAAAGGGGAAGTTTCCCCCTTCTTCAAATTGACCACTGGTTCCCAGCGAGAGGGGGATCCCTCTGACGTGGATATTCTCATGTTTGGACAAGCCTGTCACTATCTGGCCATTAGCGCCTTGGATAAGAGCCGATTGGCTGATTTCAATGTTAAATGGACCAAAGATCTGAAGAATCTGGTCGCCCACCTTCACCACCTCTCAGCTGGAAATGGCAACTTACATTGGCCGGGAAAGTGCGGGTCTTCCGCTCAAAAAAACAGTCCCAGCTCAGCCACCTAACTTGTAAGATGTAAAAGTATTCACGGCCCTCTGAGAGCCCAAGCCTCAGAAATGGTAACCATTTTTTCTTTTCTTCTATTTTCCATCCTACATTAAATAAGCCCTTTAACTTTATCCCCATTGTCGACAAATTAATTGACCAATATAGTTTTGTATGTTATATGTGACACAAATGTTAGGCTAGGGCAACATACATCAATTTCGTGGGGTCAATGTTCACCAAAAATTTATCATGTGAAAAAAACTCCGTACTGACCTGTTAAAAATAGTAGTTAAATTCGTGTAATTGTCATACTGGAATGACCCATTTGGAACATGCTGTTTACTCTTCCCCTGAATCAATCAGTATTGTGTCTACCTGTAGGCCCACACTGGGCCCCTTATAATGTTAATTGTATTCTTTTGTTTATCTCTTTTTAATAAATCTTTTCTAACTGATATACTTCCTGTGTCGTGCCACCACGATCTCCAGCTTCCGAGTTAGGGTTAATTGTAAGTTATTTTGTACGTAACTAATTAAGCGGTCACAACGCGAGATATGTCTTTTTTAGAATATTTTAACAAAATAATTTTAAATAATAAAAATGATTTAATTCGGGAGTTATTCTAAGGTATTAGCTACTTGGGAAATTTTATTGTACCATTGCGAAACGGCCCAAAATATTTTCATTTTCATTTGCAAATAAAGTAAATTCCAATGTACAAGGAATTAACTCTGCTGAATTGAGGAATTGAACCTAAAAGTAAATACTGAGGCTTTGCACTTAACTTGGATTTCCATGTATTGAATCTGTATTTAATTTTGATTAATGGAACCTGGATTCAACGTTAAAAATTTTTACTTAACAACAAAGGAATCGAATCAGTATTTTAAGGAAACAGTAATTACCGGTTGTTGTTTTTGGTGTCATAACAATCTCGCCAAATTAGTGAGTTCTATATAATAACAAACGTGGTAATTCTAACAATAACCATCACAACCAAATAATAGTGGTTGGTTAATAATAAAAATCCTAACCAAAATTCAATAAATAAACCCATCACAACAACCCAAGTTAGCTATCACAATAATTAATTAAGAATATAAACAAAATATACTTTACAATTGAATATGTTTTGTTGAAAAATCGACACACCACCACAAGATACCATTAAAGAAGTAAGATGCTTAACTTGCGCTGTAAGCTCAGCGACCTGGACTCTGAGATCACCTGAATTAGTTGCTTTTTTTTACCTCAGTTATTTGAGACAACTTTGTGACTTCACTTATTTTACAGGCCGACTCAGCGAGTTTATCCAAATCGTCTAACGAAACAGATAAAATTTGTAAGTGGGAGGTAGGAAATCCTCAGAACCATAAATTTTTTAACATTGGATCTGCACTCGCCGATAACTCACGCATTTTGCGGAATAAAACCATGGATGATTTATCATCCATAGGAATGTCCAGGATTAAGCACTGAAGGCGCAAAGTTTCAGACTGAGCATACTGCTCAACAATTCGCTTTTAATGGCGGTATACGGAAGCTAGGGTTGTCGGAAGACATCGCTGATCACTGCCATAATCTCTGCGTCAAGAACACCAACTATGCAATGAAAACGAGTCTCTTCCGTCGAAATTCCGGCATTAAAAAATAAAGATTATCTGCAGAAACCATAATTCAACGTTGCACTTCCAGAATGGTGGTGCGCGAAAAGTTACGCGATCTACCTGTTTAGTATCGCCTTCATCAGGCATAATGCTACTGCAAAGTAACAATGTTATTATCAAAAACATAAAAATGGAAAACCAATGTCAAAGCACCCACCAATGCTCTGAGAGCAGTTAAAGAACAGGACTATACGTTCGTTACGTTTAACGCGTCAAGAAAACCATTTATCACAATTCGCCGCGCTAAATCACTATAAATAGGCACTACGAAGAACACTAATACGAAAAATAGTTACCATCAAACCATTTATAACGCAAAAGTATAAAAGTCAATAAACATTATACTATACATAAACAATAACACATTCGAGGTTGTCAATTATCAAGATGAAACACGTTAAGGAAATATTGCACAGTATGACTGAACAAACAACTACGATTTAAGCGTTTTATTACAATATCTGGCACAAGTACACTATACGGTATCGGGTACACTATACGGTACACAAACCAGCCAAGTTGGGAGAGAAAAAGGGAAAAACGATTTACCACTGTCTCCAAGAATTAAATAATTCCACAAGATCGTTACACAGTCACGCAAGCATGAATGTACACAAGGAGGGAAAAAAATTACGAAAGAAAACAAAATGTTCTAATTGTTCAACAAAATGATCTAATTGTTTAACAAAATGTTCTAATTGTTCAACAAAGTGTTCTAATTGTTCAACGAAAAGTTCTAATTGTTCACGAATGTCCTTTAAATTCAAGCGGTTGTCGAAAAAAAATTAAGGTTGAAGTTGCTGTAGCTCAACACGTATATGGACGGATATCCCGACGACTTGGGAATTTCCCCCTTCGAATCTGCAGCACAAGCGTACCGTGAATGGATGTAAAGTCAGGCATCCGGTGAAATACGTGCGTAGGCAATCTTCGCTAATTCAACATGGTCAGCTTTCGCACAACCAGGAACGAATATGGAAGAGGAAAAAAAATTTTTGTCGCCAACACAGTATAAGATCATCTCTAATATATATTCATAAGCTCACGTCGAGTCACCAAATGTCGAGCGGTGGAAAGGTAGCATGCCTCTGATACCAAAACGCAGTGTCTGCGGGTTGCCAATTTAAAAGACAACTAAGCCAGCACGACAAGATGTTAATTGGAATTCCCGCATGTCATTGATAGGTGAATAACTGACGAAACTTCATGCATGGCGTGAAGAAAGAGCAACGTCCAGGCTGTGCAGAAACTTAAGGATTTAATAATACTGACTAGGTTATAAGCGGCAACAGAACTTTGAACTATTTTGTAGAAAAGAAATTGTGTTAACAATAATCATCCAACGAAACATCTTTGTAACATCGTGCTCGTTCGGTGCGCAAACAACTTCGAACATTGCATTTAGCTTATTACAAATAAATTTGACACCAACGTATTAGTAGCTCAATCTAGAGCTATTTTTGTTTGGGAGAAAAAGAGACGCCGTCCTCATCTCGGATTCGAACCAGGGTCCTCGCGTTGAGCCCGCGGTGTCTTGACCTACTAGACGAATGAGAAACAAAAGAAATAAGCCGTTCAATAATTGCCAGTTTGATGGATATCAATGATAAAGTTGTCTTTCGACGAAAGGCAAGACCCCAAGTTCAATACTACTCTTGCGAACATTGTTCTTCGTTTTTTTAGCACTAGTTTTACAGTAAAAAATGAAACAGTATGGAGAAAGCAGAATATACGTTGACTTCAAAACATCAGAGGACCACTGAAATAAAGGAAAAAATACGTTTAGTAGCTGTTAGTTTGATGCAAATTATCCATGAAAGTAGACTTTCGATAAAATTTAAGGGCAGTGATGGTATACGTTCAATAATAGACTTGCAAATGTCGTTTTTCGTTTTGTACCTTATTAAGTAGTCACTTGCAAAAATTCTTAAAATATATTATTGTTATTTCATTTTAAAGAAGTGCGGATTCTTATTTTTCGAACTGCATCAAACTTTTGGCTCTAGGTTAATTAGAAATATCTTTGAACGAATTTTACAAATACAAACAGATGAATTTAAATGGCCCAGTAAATAGTTAGCTTCTAATAGCACTCGACGATAAGAAACGGTTGATGAAGGTTGAAAAGTCATTTTTAGAATTCTCATATCAACCAAATGCAAAAAATGGTTTTTAAAATGAGGATGTGAAAATGAAACAATCTTGATGAGTCGACATTTCTTGCTAGAGTGTACAACATACGTTTACAAATATGCAGTTTTCACAAATTCATATTTTTTTCATAAAAGGAATATTTTTAGGAAAACTTGAGTTGAAATTGGCTTATAATTTTCAAGTAACCACGTATAAAGATACTACATGTGTTGTGTGTAGCATTGTATATTTTTATTCGTTTTTTTCTTATTATTTATTGACTTGGACGAAAAATAAAAATCATGTTTACTAGAAAAATTATTTGGCATAAATATATACTTTATTTGATAACTATTATGCATATCATAAAGTGTTGCATCCAAAATATGCAAAAATGTTTGCAAACTACCCAAATAAGTTTTGTGTGTATGGAATA
>QLNU02004464.1:0-10163 GCA_006491805.2 Dysdera silvatica | reverse complement strand
ATAGTATATATTTTTATGTTTTGTTAAATCCACATAACTACTTACCGTGGAGTGCTGTAGCGGGGCTGGAGTTGCTAACTGTATGTGTTGTGTAATGTTGCATTGCTACGTCATACAGAAATATCTGTACCTTGACCTTGTGTAGTCAAGTGTATATATAAGTTGTAATTTTTGTTAATTCTTAGCTCTGTTTTTTTGTTCAACGAATATAATGTTAAGCGTTACCACGCGTTAGATGTGAATGTAGTCATCGATCTATATGATGATGCTATTATTGCGCTTCTACGTATCGTATCTCATTATGAAACCCTGTGTAAAGGGTGGTGGTAACTATCTTCGTATTCTCTTGCTTACCTTTTTAATTTATATAATAATATAATTAATATTATTTTAATAATCATAACTTGTGTGAAATACAATAGACCTAGTTATATACTAACATTATTAATGTTATAAAATTAATAAACAAGTTGACGTCACTATGTTTCAAGAGAACTCTTTTCATACGTTGCATGTTTATACAAATAACGAACTGGAATACTTATAGAAGCGTATCAATAATTTAATCATACGTAAAATACCGAAAAACTTTTGGAGTCAAAGTTAATATGGAGAATATAACAATGTAGTGATTTTCCACTCTACTGTAAGGGGAAAACAGCATAACTGTTGCACTGCAGCTTGTAATCGTAAAAGTTGCTCATGTCCAAATTAAAAAAAAAAGAAAAAAAAAAGATAGACTTTACCATTTATTTTGTACGGTTTTGATGTATATTACTGCTATATGGAATTGATCATGCAAATTACTGAGAATTTCGATCTTTAAATTGCGTGTACAGTTGTGGAAATAAACATAACCAAGTGCATGTTTATTTTGACAGTGGTCGAAGTCCCACCATCTCTATTAAGTTTTTCTTTGTGAAAAGTGAAATAATTAGTCATCTGCTATCTCATAACATACATGTTCAGAAAAGTATATTTGGAATAATGAGAATGAAAGTAATAATCTAAAATAGTACTATAAATAAAATAATTTTATATAAATATATGAAAGGCGTGTTCTTTAAAAACGGAGTGCATCTATAAATTATTGAGTTGAATGATTAGTTTTTCTGATATACTGATTGGAAATTTAAAAATAACTTCCAAAAATGAAAAATAATAAGACAATCGATTTTAACTAATAAAACTTTGTCACTGCTCCAACTTATAAGAAAAGCTTCTTCAACGCTTCGAGAACCACTCTTCTCTTTATCACGTGAAGCATCGACAAGTAAAGAATATCCTACATTTATAATCCTAGCTCTGTGTTTTTCCAGAGCATCCCACCCCCCACCTACATTTTCCCCAAAATCTAATCCCAGCTTTTTTCCATATCCTTGAAGACATCTTGTATAATTCAGGCACAGGTTTTGCGATTAATGGCTCGATTTCGCAATGGAAAAAGTTTCATCAAGATTCAAAAGAAGTCGATAGGCGCGAAGACTGACATTTTTATGAAAACCCTTTGCAACATTCCACTCAGGAGCACGTTTTTTCTCTCAGGCATATTCTTCTAGAAGGTAAGATCCTCTTTATAGCACAATGATGTTCTTTTTCCGCATGCAAACTCTTCTTCCCGCCTTGCAATGTATCCTTTTTTCGGTCTTTACATGGCATTTGTAAATAGTTTAACCGTTTCTTCTGATGGAACTCCATCATTTACTCTAACTAACAAATTGAATAAAGTAGTAGCTGGCTGGTACAAGGTCTTAATGTCAGCTTTCGTAACAAACAGTTATTTAAACATTGGCGTACTGTTTAAAAACACGACGTTTCAGAAGTGAACTGCTCTCTTAGTTGAGTGAAGGGAGAACGCATTCTGCCTTCACTTGACAAAGCGAGCAGTTGGCTCCCGAAATGTCGTGTTTTTAAACCTTACGCCAGTCATTCTGCCTTCATTTGACAAAGGGAGCAGTTGGCTCCCGAAACGTCGTGTGTTTTTAAACCTTACGCCAGTGTCGAAATAACTGTTATGGAGTTACCTGGTGAAACTCTGTATTGTTTCACCAGCTTTCATCAATACGCATGTAATCCCCACAGAAACTTGTTCCACATAGAGTGGAACATTTCCTTTCGCCCTTCTCTACTGCAAAAGTCCTCCGTCTCTATCCAGATTTTCTTCAGGAGGTGAGATTGACCGATTACCCATTAACCACTAGTATCGTCTAGATCTTTCTTAACAATGTTTTTCAAATCGACACTGCTGCTGTGCATGGGAGCCCAACGATTTGAAATTCGCAGGACGAAAGCTTTATGACAGATTAGATGATTTGAGCGGAAGTTCAAGTATCGGTCCATGTGAGTTGTTTTGCTTTCACTTTGACACGCTTCCACCTTCAAAAAGGTGGAAGCTTGTCAAGCCTGTATCTAAGCCAGGGCCAGCGGGGACGTGTCCTCAGTTTCCCCATCGAGCTATTTATGTACAGTGAAATCATAATAAGTCGAAGTCCGATAAATCGAACATTCGTGTATGTCGAAGTTTTTACGCAGTCCCGGTCCCGTCTATTAAAATTCAAAGTAAATTTTTTCCTTAAGTCGAAGTGGACCTCCTTTTAGTCGAAGTTCGCTTCCGACGCGTCGTCTCACGCCGTAAGAAATTTTACCCAATCAAAATCTTTCCAGCTTCTTGTTTGCATTTCCAAACTCCATTTTTCAGATAATGAAGTGTTTGTGGTTGTTTGTTAGAGCGGTTAATGAATTCTGCGAGGTGTTGTTTTATTTAAGCATAGTGTTTTAAGATGTGTGAACGAAAATAATTTTAATTTGAAACAAGAAGTGGATTTAACAAAAGATTTTGAGAAAAATCCAAACTTGGGTCAAAAGGATCCAGCAGAGAAATATGTCATTCCACCCAACCTGCTGTTAAATATTTTGATGAGTAAAGAGAAAATCTTGAAAAGACGCGAGGGCAATGTCGAAAAACGCGTGCTTTTCCTGATGTTGAATCCACTTTTTGAAGTGTTTTGAATCGTACAGGAGCCAGAACAGTAAAATTCCTCTTAATGGTACGACGCTACGTGAAAAAGCTATGGACTTCGCTAGCATGTTGAAAGTGGATGGCTTGAGGAATTCAAGACAAGGCACAACATTGTGTTCGGGACTTTGAAGAAAAGGATGTGTCCAATTAAGACTATGAAGAGCGAAAAGGCAAAATTTCGCGACGCAGTATCTATCGCGCTACGGTATCTATAGCGCTACGGTATCTTGAAAGTAAAGATAACGTCGACGAAATTTTGGTCGCGTTTTTACAAAAGGTAAATAATTTCATAAAAGGAGAATTCCTGCAAAAACAATCCAAAAGAATCCGATTTTTTGAGAAAATATAATTAATATAAGTATCGTTTCGTGCATTTAAAATATGGCTAGGTAATGCAAAAGTTGCATTTAGCAATAAATAATACAGTACATAAAATGAATAACTTCTAATTCTTAATGTAATATTCTGCTTTTTGGAAACGAAGTTACTGTATAAAACGGTTAAGTCTAGCTTAGGATACTTAATTTACGTCGTTTTATACAAGTAAAATCAACGACAAACGATAAGTCGAACTTCCGATAACTCGGCGTTTTTGGTCCATCCCCAGGAATTCGACTTACCGCGAATTCACTGTATATAGAAAAACCCCGGATGCAATGTGCCCCATATGTCTTTTGCCTTGCCCCAGCAGCCCCTTCACCCTGGCTGTAGGCCTGAAGCTTGTCAACTTCAGTATATCGAAAATAAATTTGTAAAATCTTTCCTTTATTTTATAGAAATGAATTTGTAACAAATTTTGGTTATAAAATTTAATTGTGAAATAAGTTACTATTGTATTAATTTAATATGATATGTTGAATTAACATTAAATTCCACATTTTATTCAACTTTAAACTATGTTTGAACAATGAACTTACCTCGTATAAAAGTAGTTGCTTTTTTTCTTTGAGTGTAAACTAAATATAAGAAAAGGTAATTGATCATAGATTTAATAATTAAAACAAAGAAAAATTTGTCTATAACGTTATTGCCTATAACGATAAACTTGTTTATAAAGATACTGTTCTCATTTCTGGCAAGTGTCCTATAGAACCATAAATTATTCATCGTACAACAATTTGTTTTTGAGTGAAATATTATGTAACGATAATATTTTTTATTTTTGAACCTTTGTCATACGCAAACTCCCAAAAATGAGCAGTATTATTTATATTTTGGGTATTAATCATTAGAATTTGATGGTAACGCCGAATATTATTTATATTATTATATTATATTTATATTATTGGTATAGGTTGTAACACCAACGTGTAAATATAATAGTAGACCATACGCAGGAGATTGTAATAAGTGTCATGACTCTTCTATTGCGATACAATTGCGTTTTCCTTTTTCGGTCCCTAAGGAAAATTAAGTTATTAGTATGACCTAAATCGTAAGGAAATCAACCAGTTAACAGACTTTGATGGAAGATGGATAATTGGTCTTCAATGGTCTCAAGATTTAGGGATGCTTTTCGGCCGAAATAAAATTACTGCCTATTTATAATAAGTTATCCTTCTGAGCTTTCTATTTAATCAGGATTATTGAATATTCAGGAGACATTAATCTGCCCATAATTTCGGCGGGAGGTGCAATTGTTAAGAACTATTCAAAATTTTCCGTTTTTACTAAAAAAAAATTTTGTCGATGTCCGAAAATTCGAATGGATAGGAATTTAAACTTAGTTTAGAATCGCCTAATCACACTACACTGCTATTTTCACTTAATTCATTGACAATGAACAATAGAGCTACCTGCTTTTATGCCTGTTTTAATTAAGGGAATTCCATTTAGTGAAAAGTGAAGGGGGTAACGGGGTGGAATAGTCTAGGAATAAAATATATTCTTCCTGTTCTTTTTTTATTTCAGTTTATTTAAAAGAGCATATGGACAATACAAAATATGAATTAAATTTTTAAAGCGTCCATAACATATGCATAGTTAAAAAACTTAACATCAAACGATAATTTTCCTAAATAGGTAATCTCTACTTTTCCATGAGCAATTGATTTTTATATAACATAACAGAATTTATGAGCAAAACGAAAATATATTTTTCGTAAGGTACTTACTTCTACGTGTTCAGTTACGCAATCATATATCTAAAATATTAAGAAGACCATCATTGGAATAATAATTTTTATCAACAGTATACCAGTAAGAATAATAATAAGATTTAAGTCAAGATACTGAAACTGATTTACGAACCCCCAGAGAAAGGAGTGGATTTTCTGTTATACGGTCGTGAAAAGCAGGTCCACAGTAAGCACCTACAAGTTCGTTACTGCACTTTTATATCTATCCACACCTGGAATCAGGATAAAAAAATAAATTTTTCATTTTTAAATATTATTTTACCGTTATTTTTCATCGAAATAAATTGCGTTCATAATATTTTAATAGTTATTAAATATAGAAAGCGGACTTTTATTTTGAACTGAAATGGTGACTAAATTGTAAATATAATCGAAAAGGAAATACAAGGCAAAATTTTTATCAAAATTTAATATATCTTTATGTCTTTACGTTTTTAAGCTCTTTTTTTATAAACCGTTTGCAATATCTTCTTTTACATCCTAGTTACGAACTCCGGAAAAAGAATTGCGGCGGCAACTAAAGAATTTTATTTTAATTAAGAAAAACTTGAAAAATTATAAATATAATTAAAATGAGAATAAAGGGCAAAAATATTGGCAATATGTAATATATTTTTTTGCACTATTTTTATTTTATTGCTTTAACACGACCACTTTTTATGAATTCTTTGCATTAACTTTTCTTAAAGCTTTACGCGTAAATAATATAGAAAATAAAGATATAGTAGGAAAGATAGTTTTCAAAAATAAGAAAAGTGTGTTTAAATTTACCCCATGTTGAGTATAAAAGAAAAGTTTTATTAAGCTTTTATGAAAGACGTGTCTAATAAAATAAATTCATTATTTTATTTTACTCAAATTTCTAGTGTTTTAAACGATGACAACTCAACATTTTATCCTGAATATCTTGGCATGCCCAAGTCCATTAGTCGACTTATTTGGAGTATCTTACAAATTATATAAAATCGTTTATACGTAAGACTAATTTGCGTCGTTTTCATATGGTACGCAATTTTAATTTAATAGTCGAAATATGATGAGCTATTTAAGAATCAAATCTAAGTTTCGAATTTAAGAAATGAAGATACAACAAAAAAATCTTTACCTTTTTTGGTGAAAAGTTAAGTGTACAATCATCAAAAGCATTTTGAGCATTGCGATCTCCACCTTTTATGTAAAATAAAGTATTACAATTGAAAAGTAAAATTATCATTATTATTATACAAACTCACATTCCATGTTGTATTTGACAGGCATCTTCTACATCTATTTAGTTACCAAATATTTTTCAAGAACCTCAGATAATTAAATACGTATAATGTTAGCAGTTCCTAGAAGTGTGGCTTTTAGACTTCCTGTCAGGATTTGTTGTTTATTTTCAATGTGTTATGATGATGTTCCAGATCTTATGGAATGACACCCAAAGCACCCACTACAACCTGAAAAACTGTGACCTTCCTCTTCCTCAAGAGTCCCTGCATATCAGTTTGTAAATCCTTGTATTTTGTGATCTTCCCAAACTTTTTTCGTCAGCCCGTTTGTCACTGGACACTGCAATAATAATGAAACAGGTGTGAGATTTTAATGTTATCGTAATATAGAAATTGTCGTGTGAAACTTTTTTATCACACTAGATTTGGAAACATCAGTGTCCATGGCTATGCTTCCCTTTTTCTCAATATTTTACAACCTGTATTACACTCTGAATTGTTTCGGCCGTTAAGTGTGATTGGCGATATCTGTCAACGTCAAAGTTTTTCTTCAGAATAATTCATATAATTCTTTATTCTAATAACCTGGTCATGTATGTCCACCCCGAACCCTCCCATTTCGGACTGAGTATGAACCATTTGAGGTTTTCTTCTATGGATTTTTTTTCTGGTCTCCATATTGCCTACCACGTAATGTTTTACCTGCCCAAACATTTTTTTTTTTTCTGTGCACAGCAGATATTTCTTCTTCTGTGTTGGACTTGGTGAGGCAAAGGAAATAAGCACTTTGTGTACTGCGTGGACGATAGAAGTAAATATACATTTGTTGTGCAATCAATCAACTAAACCCTAAATTTGTTTTTTGCACAGCTCCTTAAGATTCATTTGTTCACATTCTCCTACACATCGTGAGTCAGTGTATCTCCCGGTTGCTGATGTTGGATGTAGTTGTTTATATTAGGCCTCTGTTATTCTTATCGTTCGTTGCTTATCCTCTAACAATATCTGCCTACATGAGAACCCTAAAAGAATATCCAAGTATTGGTAAGGTCTGCGCATTTAGCGCTGCGTAATGTGTTTTCGATTCAGCTTTGTTTTCACAATCATCGTTAGTTTGTCTTCGTATACTTGCGATAATTTGCCTTAATTTATCTGTATTCTAACATTTGAGCTTGCAAAACTTCAAGATATTTTTACGGTTTCTATTTTTCCCCAGACTCTCTATTTTCACCTTCCTCCTACTTAGTTACAATCAGAGGAGGAGTTTTGCTACTATTCACTTTTTATCATTTATCTAAATCAAATTCCATTTTATATCCTTTGCAAATGTTCCTATCTTTTGGATTAGTTGCCACAGCTATGGAGCCGTTTCTGCATATAACGTATCATCCGTATGCATTAGGTGCGATGATTTATGAAGTTTCTTTTTGGCTTTCTTTAGTGTTTTAAGCATATTTTCTGGTGTTCATATTCTCGACAGGCGGTTTAATACTTAGCATTATCATTATGGAGCAAGGGCATCTCCTTGAAATATACTCTACCTTATAGCTATCTCACTGTTCTTCATTGGTTTTTTTTCTTTGAACATTGAAATGTATTGTGGTCTTCAACTGTTACGTACTGTGTCCAAAAAATCCATTAGGACTGGACGTTTTTGATATACTTCTGCCTATTTATTACTCTTTTTTTCCATTCGACATTTGCCTTTTTTCAGTGTTATATATGTAAAACGTGTTCTTTTATCATAAATAACGATAACACCATATTTACCCGAACACTTACTACTACTAATAATAATTTTCTAATTTGAGGAGACACTTGTTAGATCAATTAATTAAAATATTTAAATTCATTCTTCCCTCCTTTAAGCTGCTTGCTTACTACAATATATAAGTTTATCATTTTCTTTCTTACTGTATGACATTTTTAAATATTTTTTGCAAAGTCTTTCAAGGCTAAAATTGTGTTTTAATTTTTACTTCATAGAGAGCCATTGCTATTTCGGTAGTTACTGTATTATCTATTATTTCACATGTAAGTTTCTTATAAAATGGCATGCGCTGCTTATGGAATGTTTTCAAATTAGACATAATCGGTGTACGCAGGGGGAGGTGATGCTGTTGTAATCCTCGATTGCAATGAAATTTTGTAAACACATACAAGAATATATGGAATTGAAGCTTTGTAACCACCCAACATTGTAAACCTACAAACGCCGCTTAGAAACTGCCTGCGTAAGCATGGGTTAGTCATATATTGCTACATAATAAACATACTATTACATTTATGCATATAGTGCACATGAAATAAAAAAAATATTTTTTTAACTTGTCTGAATTATTAAATTATATATTAAAAGTAAATATTTAAAACAATCTAAAGTTTAATTACTGCACTTAATTCAAGCACTTCTCAAGAATTTACACTTAAATTTGCTAAATGTATTCTTAAATCATACGAATAAGAAACAGCACTTAAGTACACTGAGCTTCTAAGAACTCACTTCGAAAAATTTTGTCCGCAAGCTTAAGATATTCGTATCTGTTCATGGTCCACATAAAGTCGGGGCACTTTTTTACATGTAAATTGTATCATGAGTAACATTTGATTACGACAGAGTTACACAAAGGTTTTATCAAATCGAAAACATCACACTAGTGTTCAAAATATAAGAATAATTTACAGAGCTAGTCATACGCAATCCAAAGTACATATGGAAAGAATTATAGGCAAAATATGATGCATTATTTCAATATCATTTAATACTCACACATATTTTGAGGAAAAATAGAATAAAAAATGCTGTTCAAAAAAGCATATCGAACGGCAAACTAAAATATCGTTCTAATGCGCTGAGTTTCAAAATGTACATGTTACTGTACCTGCTTGATGATGGAGTCATGTTTGCATGTAATTTCGCAGCAAATGTCTTTGCTTTTGTTAGTTAAAAAATGCCACTCGTTTTACATTTTTCTCAAACCGAAATGGCCAAAATATGGCGTTTAAAGCTCGAGGGTTAGAAACTGGTTATATTGTTAAACAAATGCAACAAAGTAGATCTGGTATCTACCTTGTTTTATCAAATGGTGACAATGTGACTGCAAAAAAAATGATGGGGATTACCGAAAAAGACGAGTGACCAACAAGATAGGTAAACGTTAAGATCAGCTACTACTCAGGGTCAATGCAGGATTTAGATACTGCTGTGTCAAAATCTACTGTTCATCAACGCTTGCAGGCAAATAGAGTTCATATTTATCGTAAAATGCGTCACTCTTCATTACTGAAACCACACCACAGAGAGGTGAGTGTTGCTAGGGCGAAGAAACATATGCATTGGACCAACGAATGGTTATGTGTTATTTAGTGATGAAAAAAATATTTAGTCTAAATGGTCATCGTATGTCTTGCTAATAGCAAGACATACGATGAGAACCTCACACTTTTTTCAGTCGACAACAAAGTGGATCATTTGTCATGGTGTGGCCACCATTTTGATTTAATCTTACCATTGGTAGCTCTTACATGCAAGGTCGACAATGCTCCAACAATGATTATCAAAACGTCGAGAAGTACTTCAAAGCGATTTACTGCCTTTTGGAAAAACTTTGGGTGGTGAACAACGGGTGCTCCAATGGGACAACGTTTTTATCCACGTCTCTAAATTCAACAAGTAAATGGTTTATGAAAAATAGTGTTATAGTTATAGAGTGGTTACCTCTGAGTCCCGACCTCAACCCCATAGAAAACATCTGGGGATATTAGCGCGTCATGTATACCAGAACGGTTGTCAAC
>QLNU02004461.1:9975-22662 GCA_006491805.2 Dysdera silvatica | reverse complement strand
CACATTAGAAGACATGAAAAGAATTTCCATGGAGTGGGTCAGGAAAACTACGTTCCTTGAAAAGCATACAGCATCGCTTTAAAGACAACATGCTTTCACATAGACAAATTTATCGCTTTCAGGATTATGTTGCTTCCCAGGGTACAAGATGTGAAAAACTGTTAAGGATTAAAGACGAAGAATTTGAGAAGTTTAAAAATGCCCGGGAACATGTTTTATTAACAGTTCACGATGACGATTTAAAGTTATGGTTTCTGCACATTGCAATGAGAGAAAACCTTACAAACTTTAGCGCAAGTGATACTTTTCTATTAAAATTTCAAAAAGAGCGTGGCATAACAAGTAGAAGAGTCACCAAGTTCGTTACGTATGAACGTACTATGCACACAACGGCTTTAGAAGATAGAGCTATAGAATTCGTCCACATGGTTACAGATGCAATGAGCAACTATTCTTTTGATGAGGTTTTAAACACTGACCACAGCGGATTCACTAAGGCACTGACATCTACGCGCACTCTGTAGATTAATGGGGAAAAGCACACTCCGAATACCATTCAATCTTCTCACGCCATATCCCATTCCGTAATAATCCGACCTATCATTTCTGCTGCTGGACAATTATTGCTGCAATTTCTGCTCATCCATCAGGAACCAAAGGGTGTCTTCGGTCCACGCGTACAGGAAAAGTTATTTAAAACCCCTAATGTTATTCTGGAATGTTCCAAAAGTGGCAAATGTTCTACCGGAATACATATGATGTTCCTCAGCGAAGTACTCAAAGCGAACATAACATCAAAAGTTCTATTAATTATGGATTCGTGGACAGGTCAAATGGACGAAAATGTATTTGATGATGTATTTAGTCAAGCCAGTCTTTCAGAGCAATCGAAATTGATGATTATACCACCTGGAGCGACACCCCTTATACAGCCATGCGACGTATATTTCTTTCTTCAACGGAAATATTTCGCTAAACGCTTAACACGATTTTGCCTTTTGCATTATTATGATCATGTAAGTTTATTAGAAAGGAATAACAACACAAAATTGCATTCGATCATACACAATCAGCTGTCTTCCCCAAGATTCCGAAATATAATAATTTATACTTGGTGGAAATCAACGTACCCGGTACCCAAGCCTGAAAATTTCTTCAATGTGCAAGAAATTTGTTTTAATTTCACGGACCAAGTGTGTCACAAAATGGACTGCGATGGCAGTTCATTCATTTTTTACAGTCATTGCTCAAAATTATTATGTTTTTCTCATTTTTTTATTGATCTTCATTTCCATTAAAAGCGTTTTAAGTTCATCATAGCCAAGAGCGCAGTTATAACTCTGGTAACCCCAGCAGTTAGGGACCTCAATTTTTTTTTCATATCTACATAAATTCATTTTCATACATAAATACTCCATGTTCATAATTCAAATCAGTTAATACTCCATAGTAAATACTCCAGTAAATACTCCATATTCATAATTCAAATCAGTTTCATAGTAAATACCCCATATTCATAATTCAAATCCATAGTAAATACTCCATATTCATAATTCAAATCAGTTTCATATGTAAATACCCCATATTCATAATTCAAATCAGTTTCATATGTAAATACCCCATGTCCATAATTCAAATCAGTTTCATATGTAAATACTCCATATTCATAATTTAAATCAGTTTTAAATGTAAATATTCTATATTCATAATTCAAATCAGTTCCATATGTCAATATTGCAGTGATAAATAATTTTAATTGATTTTGGAAAGTGCCTCTAAAATTATTTACAAAGGACCCTCAGCTTTTACGATGCGCCAGGACTTCACTTCTACAAGACGTAGAAAGCTAAATTTCCACCATGAATAAAAGTAACTCGCAGTAAAACTTTTAGAGCTTAATGTTTACCCAGCACGCCAAAACACTGTTTTCACCTGTCATGCAGCGGAAGCCTCATGGTAGGGTCAGCTCTATTTTCAGTGGGCCCTTAGCTCGACCTCCAGATCGATTGGGCCAAATTTGATTTTGGATCTTTCATATACTCGGTAATATTGGCCTATAAACCGAAATTCAGAAAAATCGAGTTCAGACAGTTCGCGAGGTTCCCTTGTAAGAGGAAAAAAAAACCATGTGTCACACCCCATTTCTGGACATACGAGCTGCCACTGCAATAGGCTGGTCATATTGCAGGATGACCAAAGGCAGACAACTGAAATTCTGAAAGGTGTTTTAAAAGACAAAGTCGTAGGAAAGGTCTTTAAACTAGATGAATGGCGAGAACAAGGTGGAGATAATATAAAAATGAATTGCTCAAAATAGGAAGAATGTGTTGACAGTGCTTGGGAAGATCTTCATCCAGCAATGGATAGTCTCATCTGGTTTTATTGCATCATTCGTTTTTAGTGTATTTAATAAATTTTTTACCTTTGTACAAGGTCTAATTCGTCTTTCATATTAAAACGGCATGTACAGCTTTACATTGTTTGGCGCAGATTGACCCTTGTTTTCCTTGCACCATAAAAATTCAACCAACCGGCCAAGCAATGAATAGACAATGGTTGAATAGGATATTTATCATTCCGAGTTATACTCAATTTCTGTATTTCTTTCTTTTTTAGGCAATAACATCCGATACAAAAAAAGGGAGAATTGCTAGAAGCATTCCTCTCCAAGTATAATAGTATTTTTGATGAAAATTTTTCTTCTCCCAAACGCACTCTAGCTAAGTAATTTTTTTTCTGTGTTTAGCTTTACATTATAAATGATGTGCTTCCTATATCCACATCTACGTAATAAAAGAACAATATTTCAGAAATAAAATTCCCTGAAGCCCCGATTAGATATTAAACTTCCCTAAATAACACATTAGGTAAGCCGACGTGTAAATCGAAAGTCCCCTTGTATCAATCTTTCTGCAAAAAATGCAACCACCTTTATTCCGTTTAGAAAGTACTTGAATTATTGCTTAAGCTAAATGTACTGAATTTCGATTAATATTAAAGGGAAAAGTGTAATTGCAAGCCCTTGGAAGCAAAACTATTTCACAACACGTGGCAATGGTTAGGCTTAGCAATTGAATAGTTAAGAATAAGAGCTATAATTCATTACATCTTTGGCATCTTTCATAGCATCGTCTAATAAGTATTTTCCCATTAAAATACATTCGTAAGTGTGGGATTACATAAAAGCTTAATAACTTCAGTAAAACTCTGACATTGTGAAAATTGCAAACATTTTGATTTCAATTTCTACACAGATAATAACTGGTAAGGACTGATAGCGAATGTCTCCGGTAATGACAAGGACGACTTTATGTACATTGATTTATATACTTGTCATTTTCCCGTATGGTCATAGTAAACTAATATTTATAATATTCACGTATATATCTATGTGTATTCGGCAGTTTAAAATTTTAAAATCTACTATAAATTATTTTAAACTACAATAGTTTAAATAAATGTTACAAATGGGGCCCTAAAAACTTATGTGGCCTTGCATGCATTCACTCTATTCAAAAGAACGACTTACCACATCAATAGTAAAATTGTAGTTGATATAAGTTTCGCCAGATTGAGAGGTTGGAGTATTGTCGTTTATGTCAATTACATTCAAATGCAGAGTAGAATTAAACTCCAAACTTTTCTCATCCCATTTCAGAAGACAAGATATGCAGAGCACTTCAGAATGTGATACTTCGGCATCTAATTCATTTTTTAGAGAGAGGACTCCAGTAGTATGTGAAACTGATATTGTAGAATTTTCTGAAAGAGAATCCATATTATTATTTTCAGCTCTTTTGAGAAAACGTATAAGTAGTCTGTTCCCTGTGCATGCGTTAGAGAAAAATCAAATCCTCTCAAAATTTCTGTAATAAAAATAACATTATTTTGACCCCCTTGAGGACCTTGCGTCGTAAAACAAACTGAAATAGACCACCTTGAAAATATCAGTGGTAACTATTTTATACGTTCTTGTGGCAATGTATAGACAACCTACCTGCAAAAAGAAGATTGATACATTTCATTTGGGCAGATACATAACAAGGACACTCTTATCATAAATTGAAGCATAAGAAATGATAGTGGTTTTCCGAGGATAAGTAGTGAAAAACAATACTTTAATCGTATCGAGATAGAGCAATTTGTTGGAAAGCTGTTCACCAAATGAATAGCAAAACTTAAAGACTTTTCGTTATTTTCCGCTCTCGTTTGGTGTTCGATATATTGTTTGACAACGTTCCCCTGAGAAAAGTTTCATTTCCCGGAAAAAGAACTTCTTTCTGGTAGATTGAAGTTATTCCGAAAGCCTCTGGATTTGTGTTTATAAAAATTTGGGTCGATGAATTTTTCTGGTTGAAGTTACTTTAAGGTAACTTTTATGTAAGGGGTCTTTTTAAGTACCATGGATATTTTGCCATTTTCTTTAAAGTTCTCCAAGCGTGTGATAGGTAAGCTAAAATAAACTTAAATGCAACGTAAAACTCCCTTACAATAGCGAAAATCTTGATACTTTCTTCAACAACTATACTCGATAGTCTTTTATGTTAAAATTCACGCAACACATGCGCTGGTATTTAAAAATTTATGCAGCTTATTTGTACCGACGCACGCTATAAAACTAAAGTAAAAAACAATTGGGTAAAGACCAGTTTACTTCAGTTCTCTAGCGTTTTAAGGTATTTATAACAAAATGCGAAAATGTGAACGGAATAAAATACAGAAATTTAAGACTGAGAGGGAGTAAGAGGCATTATTTTTGTGTGAAACAATTTGTATTTTTTCATGAGCTGGCGGCCGCTAAAAACGCGTCGGCGGGCCGCGGGATGAAGACCTCCGCGCTAGACAGTTAAAAAAAAATGTATATCTACTTCACGAAAAAAAAGTTTTGCATGTTCCCATCTATGTAGTTAATGAGTAGTGTGTAAATAAATTCATTAGTATGTTTGGCCAAGATACTATGTTCGTTCAAGACGGGCAGACCAAGTTTTTTTTTCTCGATTTGTTGTTATTACGAACACAAAATTTTTTGCCTAATATAGTAAATAATCACACTTCATAAACACAACGAGAGCACACAACAATTAAGAGATTGGAATCATCAACATGGATGCTACTTTCAATTTGAACTATATTTTTAGCTTCTGAGAAAGATATATTCAAAGCAACACTGACAGAAATTCTATGTTAGTGCTTTTCGTGATCTCCAGTCATGAAGCACAAGAACTGTTACTATCTATTAAATGTATTATTCAACGAGTGCTACTGACAGGCCATTTCATATACTGGGAAGTCGTTTTGATATACCTGTTCGTTGTTCAGCTTGGAAACAGAAATTCTAAACTCAATTTTATACCAAAATGTCGTTTTAACACATATTATAATTTGATTTATGGTCTTCAACGTCTGATTTGATCTACACCAAAGCATACTTTGATGGAATTTTGCTCTAATATGGTATTTACTTAAACGTGATAAAAAGTTAGCGTTCTGTTAAAGATTAATGATTCAAATTGTAAATTTTATAAATAACTCGGTTTAGACACAACTTTTCTTACAAAATTTAAATTCATTTTAAATATCACCATAAGAATTTTCGTTACAAAATAACCGATTTTTTAAAAATTGTAAAAAGGAATAGCGAAAACAATGGCTTTCTTTCAAAATCCGCTTTGAAAATATAAATATTTTTGCATATATATTAAATAATTTTGAAAGCAAAAACATTGGTTTGAAATCGAAATTCATTTTATCTGCAATCGACGTTTTCCATGCTAATTATTTTTACAAAATCTTCAAACTACCATACTCAAACATGGAAATTTAAACATTTATTTTCAAATAAAATGAATTTAGTTGCATAGAAGTGTATTGTTTTATTTCTCAGCATGTGATTTATTATGTACTTGAAGAAACACGACTTGTAATATAATCATCAGATCATTTGAAGAAGTAAAAGAACAAAATTTCACTCCGTATTCAAATTAAAAATGTCACATACTAGGAAATATTTCCAGGAAGAAGGGTATTACATACGAAACGTAAACCAATCATCAACTGTAAATATGGTAAATTACAATAATTTATGGTATGAACCATTGCATTTCTGCGGAAGTATAAAATCTCTTGCAAAAAAAAAGAGAGAGAGAAGCAGCACCAGGAAGAAATTATCCGTTTTATTGAAATTAAATATATATCCAGCACATACGCAGGTAAGGAAATGATAAAAATATTCAGGGCCGTAGGACCCATCAGTGGCTAGGAATTGCACATTGAATGTTCAAATCGATAGCTGGTGAATCCCCAACTCCCGCCGGCGATACATGTTTCTATACGTCTAGGTAAGGAGTGATAAAGGTTCCTAATGTCATCCTGCGACATATTCTTCCGGGCAGTCCTTACTTGTTGCACCAGCTCTGCGACATTTTGCGGTGCCCAAATCCAGCAGCCTACCATGTCCCATACATGTTCGATTGGCGAAAGGTCTGGTGATCTTGCTGGTCAAGGAAGGGTATCAACAGCACGAGACAGCTCAGAGATATGCATGCCATACGAGGCCTGGCCTTATCTTGTTGGAACATGGCCCTAGGCTGTCGTGTCATGAAGAGTAACGCAAATGGCGGCAGGATATCATTAACATATCGTTGAGTTGTTAAAGTTGGACGTAGGATGACTAGGAGCGTCCTGCTGTCGTATGAGATAGCACCTTACACCATTACGCTAGGGGTAATGGCTGTGTGCCTTTGTAAAACAAAGGGTGGTTGGGACCGCTGGCCCTGGCGCCTACACACATGGATCTGATGATCATCTGCTCCAAGACTGAAGTAGGATTCATCTCTGAACACTATGCGATGCTAATCTGCTGGCAGCAATGATGATCGGCTACGACACCACTCCAGACGACTTTCTCACCTTGTCTGGCGCATAATGACCCTTCTTGTCCTTGCACCATAAGTCAACCAACCAACGCTCCAGATGACTCTGTCGATGGTGTAAGGTTAAAAGCAGATATCTTAAAGGCCGCTGTGAGCGTAACCCCACCTCAGCCAAGCGTCGAAAGACAGTGAAAGGTGCCACAAGTGGCATGGAAGGGACTGTAGCAGGTTGGATGGCGGGCAATGACGCTATTGAGTCAGCTCGGGCCTATCGCATAACCAACCGATCTTGGCTCACATTTGTTAACCTTGGCCTTCCAGAGCTTTCATTCTGCCGATAAGTTCCTCGCAGCAACCATTACTGCCAACATCTTTGTACAGCAGTATCAGTACTCTGCAGGTGGCGGCCTATTGCTCGGCAAGACCAGCCAGATTCACGCATCCTGACTATGCGACCACGTTCGATGTAGTTGATTTTGGTATAACTTCTTCAACAATATCGTAATGGCATTATTGGTTGCGTCTCCAGGGAATTGCACCGCCGACAACGAGAAAAAATAAAACGGCCACAATTTTTACCTCTTTTATACGGTGCCATTTGCGTAGTAGAAATGCGCACTATGATAAAAGTTAAAAATCATTGGCTTTGAAAATTCAATCATTTGCACACTTGGTCTAAAGAATTTGATTGTGAAATTTCGAGATGGTCGGATTATTTTTTTGGGGTGCTTAGTTTTTTTTGCAAAAAAGTGTAAGTTAAATAATTACTTCGTTGACCTAACTTCTAGTAATTGGAAGTTCAAAACATAATCGTGAAATGTGAAGTCGCTAAGTGTGTAGAAATGTAAAAAAAAGATAATAAGGGTACTGTCCTTGCGCCATAAGAATACAATCAACCATCATATAGGTACTTATAGCAATTTTTTCCGAGGTGTTAGGTCTCGTGTGTAGAGCACAAAGTAATAATAGTTTTACGAACACTTGAGACTACTTTCAGTAATTAAAATTTATTTTAAGATCATGGTGAAATAATTAATAATGTTCTAAAACACTGAGGCTTGGAATATTTTCACGCAACTAAATTTCAATTATATGCATGCACACACATATAATTAAAACAAAAACATGGAATTGACAATACAAAAAACATGTTTTCCGCCAAGCAGATGTGTAGTTAAAGTATGTTTTACCACCCCTACTTTTATGTAAAATGCATGAACTAGGCAGAACTACTTCATTTATAGAAATAAATAAAAATTTGAAGTGACACTTGGAACATCAAGGTACGTATAATTTTGGTTAGATTACTAAATTCTATATTTGAAAAAAAACAAAACTGCCGTCAAAATTTAAACGAGTGTGGTAATTTAAATTCTTTTTGTACTGCAGGATTTTTACATGATCGATTTTAATAATTAGCGTAAAAATATTTTAGTGGACAGTAATAATTACTGATTACAATAATAATTTTTGAATCATTAATGGGACTTTATGATACTCTGGTTATTTCATTTCAGTTATAATTAGAATTTTGAAGACGATTGGTTCAGAGTAAAAGCAAAATATTATTAATTCTATGACAGGAGTTAGATGTATTTTAAAAAATGTGGTCGGTTCGAAGCGTGGTCACAGGATATAAATTTTTGTTTTTGGGAAATTCTACTCTACTGTGACTGCACACTACTTTGTTAATAAATATAATGATATATTTTATATTCGGGACTCTTTCGATACGGGGGCCAAAACTTTCAACTTCAGATTAAATTCAAGCTTAAAGCTATACGAATCTTACTGGTCTTATTGTTGGCACTATCTGGGGAAAAATCGAAGCATGACATGGAAACGCCAATTCGATGGAGATTCAGTGATATACACTCAATAACATAAAAAAAAAAAATCGATGCACCAAGAAAGAGTTGTCCGACTGTAATGAAATTTCGTATGCAAAGACATTTTGATCGAACATGCAAATGATTAAAATTTGGTGTCCAATGAATGAATAGCGGGAACTCCAGCGCATCGGATCTGCGCATTCAGAAGGTGTATATAAGGAGCGATTCTCAATATGTGGTCAAAATTTCTGTTGCATTTTGACTGTGGATATATTACGTCGACTGTAAAAATGTCTCTCTGAAAGATTCGTGCTCATTACGAGCATATGTCAGAGTTTGAAAGAGGTCATGCTATCGGATTGAAAGAGGCTGGTTGGACGAATCGAAGAATCGCTGGACATGTGGGTCGAAGCGATGCGGCGATTGGACGGTGCTGGCAAGAGTGGGTCAACAACGGCAGATGTGAGCGTCGGGATGGCAGTGGTCGACCTAGGGCCACAACAGAACGGGAAGACAGAGCGATTGTCAGAGCAGCTGTCACAGCACCGGATTCGTCATTATCAACTATCAAAAGTGTGGACCGCACACACGTGTCCAACATGACCCTCTGCAGATGACTGAGAGAGCGGAATTTACGCTCATGACGACAGTTACGCCGCTTACCTCTCAAGCCTTTACACCGTCAAGTCCGATTACAGTGGTGCCGGGCTCGATCAACTTGGAACTGCACTGACTGGGGACGTATAGTCTTTAGTGATGAGTCCCGTTTTCAACTGTGTCCTGACGACAACTGCAGATGTGTCTGGAGATGTCCAGGGCAGCGTGGGGATCCTGCCCTTACTATCGCACGCCACACATGCCCACAACAGGGCGTTATGATCTGGGATGCCATCTCCTTTGATAGCCGGACCCCTTTGGTGGTCATTTCTGGCACACTTACAGCACAGCGGTACGTAGACGACATTCTACGACCGGTTGTGTTACCGTTCCTTTTGCGACACCCTGGACTTACGTTTCAACAAGACAATGCCCGGCCGCACACGGTACGTGTTGCTATGAATTGTCTTCAAGCTTGCCCAATACTTCCTTGGCAATCTAGGTCTCCTGATCTCTCTCACATTGAGCACATTTGGGATACTATGGGAAGGCGATTGCAACTAAAATAATTTAGTTAGTGCTCCTAGTAGTTCATATGTTCAGTGTATATATTGTACTATATTCGCCAATGTTATTCTTGAAAATAATCGTTTTTGGTAAATGATAGTAGACTATTTAAAGAATTTTGATCATATGCTGTTAAGTATTGAATAAAAGAGGTAATACTTGTTATATACTTACATGTTTTGAAACAGTAAATACGCTTTACTGATCTAGAATCCTATCCACCAGTATATGTATGTCAGTATTTGTATTTCTGAATATATAGATTACCTTCTAATTCAGCAAGTAGAAATTTTCTAACACTTTTTCTACTAACGATTACAAATATTTTCTTTATGACGTCATTCTGGGAATAAGGAAATGATTTTCTTGGCTGTATTTTTGGCAAGACAGTTTGCTTACTGGGAAAAATGGTAATAAGTAATATCAAATAATAAAAAAAAATACCTTAATTTCAGTTAATTTAGTCGTAGAGTCAGGCAACGAAATCTGTGTCTTATATGTGTTTTGACGTCCTAATTTGTCAGTTAAATTTCGGAATATTAAGCCTAGTGGGCTTGGGATATAACCCTAGTTAACTTTTGACACTCATTATTCATCAGTCAAGTTGAAAACTGGATTTTCTATCAAGTGGTCCATCAACATGTCTTGGAACGTAAATGTAAAAATTTTCAACAAGTGTTAGACATATCTGATATTAAGAGTGTATGAACAGAAATATAACGTGATATAGTTCAAAATATATGGAACCTGTAAAAATATGACTACTCGTCGAAAATAAAATGTGCATGCATATAGTGGAAACGGCGTTAAATATAAAATGGAGATTATTTGTCTTAAAGCATTTTAATGATGCGATTCACTTACCAATTAAAGTTGAGTAAGAAATGGATAGCTGACTGCAGAATTGACGTACCCCTTCATGGAGCAAGTTATCGAAAGGAAATCCAGGAAGACTGCTTTCACGCATCGTGTAAAAGTTTCTGACTCCAGGGAAACATTTCTCATGTCCTGGTTCGCAGAATGTTGACATGTTTCCGGAAAATAGGACGGTGACTGAGGTTCGTAAGTGCCACAGATGGGTAGAATTGGCGTCACCACTAACGCCAACTGTTATTGTCAGGTTCTGTCTTTTGTCGCCTAGAGTAAGATAAATGGAAAGATGGAAGCATGAGGTCGGCGTATGTATTCTAACGAGGTATTTGATGTTTCACATGCATTTAAAGACTTTAAGAAACATAGAAAATCAAAAGGATTTCACAGAAGTTTTGTTGTTTTAGTCCTCCTACTAATATGTAGAATAATCAAGGCAGTTAATGTTCA
The DNA here is from genome assembly GCA_006491805.2 of Dysdera silvatica. Lineage (NCBI taxonomy): Eukaryota > Metazoa > Arthropoda > Arachnida > Araneae > Dysderidae > Dysdera > Dysdera silvatica. The sequence goes on along the minus strand of QLNU02004461.1, from coordinate 11,474 downwards.
TTTATGCATCAATAATTGCGAAAAGGGTGTTAATAAACATTTTTATAACCCAGATATACTTTATGTTATACCAGATAAAATGCGCGTAGAGTTATATTGGCCCGTAGAGCCTGAGTCCCACCTAATAATTTGAAATAAATTGCAATTTTACATATATTGTAATGTATAAATGTACGCAAATATGGTCTCCCCAATAATTTTGAAAATTCTATATTGATGGCATATATTAAAGAAATTAAGGGTATATTTCTATTAATCTATATTAATGCTTTTTTCAACAATTTGAATTCTCAGAACAGAAAATGCCATCTCAAACACAAATGCGACGGAATTTTATTTACAGGAAAGATGGATGAATCGTTAGCATTTAAAAGTTTTATTAATTTCAAAATAATTTTGTAACAAACTACTCAACAATTTTTTTTAGTTATTCATGAAGGTACTACACAGATGGGGCTTAAAAGTTCGCTAGGACCAAGGCAGGGTGTATTATGTGAGGCCCTATACAATAGGACCCGCATATAACGAAGAGATTGGAACCAAAGAAAATGCTCGCTACATCCGGCCCGCAAAAATCTTGTTTACTAAAAATGATTGAATTCTGTATTGTAGTTAATCATTGTACCAAACAAAATCCATATTATCCTCGTCATGTCCGGATATTCGATAAATGTGCGTTCGTTTTAAGTAGGTCCTACTATATTTGGAAGCTTTTGCAAGTGTTTTTGATTAGGGTGGGGGGAATTAATAAAAGAAAATGAAATACATATTTAAATACTAATCATATGCTATCAATGATTCAAATACCTAGAAGAGAATATACTAAAATGTAATCTGAACACTGTAATTTGCTTTGCAGCCTTACTGGTGCTTTATTAATCTAGTAAATTCATGCCCAAATTATTGCTGAAATCTCGTTATTCTTGAGCTATAAACCTTACCCATACCTAAAATTTTTAACAAATACGTCACACTGCTTGCTTACTTTTTACATTTATAGAGCGATAGGTAGTTTGGGATGGGATCGATGGCTTAACTAGATCTCCAGATAAAGTACATTTACACGTAGGTTTTATTCACGAGATCGGTAATATTTATTTTAACTAATTTTTTTCACAATTTTTTAAGCATCCACTGCCGTTATTTCGCAATTCAAATATAACTAAATTAATCCAAACGTGTTACAAATGCTGACGCTCATTTTAGCGAAGGCATCGAAATTATTCCACAAAAAATTATCGTCTTTTCAATCGCATACCCATCCAATTTACAATTTCATCTTTAAAATTAAGAAATGATAGTTGTCTGATAACTCTTGCTAGGAAATGTATGGGAATTTCCCAACATTAGTTCCCCGCAGTGAGGACTCCTCTAGAGTTTTTCCATGATTCCCATTGAAGGCTTCTCATTGGGTTTTTCCTTTCTGCGGGACAGCTTTGATGAAGGGTTGTTCCAGAAGTTTCAGGTATAAAAATAGTAAGAATACAATATCGACATTA
>QLNU02004453.1:0-10892 GCA_006491805.2 Dysdera silvatica | reverse complement strand
AGAACAGGGTGTTCCTTAGGGCAGTGTCCTGAGTGCTACACTCTTCATTCTAAGGCTCAATAACATCATCAAAAAGGTCCCACACACTGCACAAACATCACTTTACGTTGACGATCTCCAAATCTCTTGTCAATCCCGTGACATGAGCAGGCTAGAAAAGCAGTTGCAAATTGCCCTCAATAACATCACTAACTGGACAAATGAAAATGGCTTTACTTTCTCATTTGAGAAGACAGTTTGTGTCCATTTTTGTCGGAGGAGAGGCTTACATCCGGGACCAGAACTCTTTCTGGGAAATCATCGTATTCCAGTTGTTCAAAAGGCAAAATTTCTTGGTGTGTTATTTGACCATAAACTTACCTTCAGGCCACACATTCAGTCTCTTAAAAACAAATGCCATAAAACCCTTAATATCTTCAGAGTTCTCTCCCATACATCCTGGGGAGCAGACCGTTATTCAATGTTTCTGCCTGTATCATACTTATCCGCCTCCAAAGTGATAGAGAGCGTACTTGCAGAAATTACCCAGAGAGCAGAGTGAAAGTTGCAAGATACAAGATAGGAATGTCTTTATATGTGGCTTATATCCCAAAGGATATTCTGTTACTCATCAAGATAAAATAGGAGAGATTCCTTTCACAATATTTTTGAACAAATGGCAGGTTTGGCATACAACTGAACAATAGTTATTAAATGTATTATTGACGAAAATAAAATTAAAAAAATGACGACAATTTTATAATTGCTGATTATTATATTAATTATTATTATAATTGCTGATTTTATAATAAGTGACAAGTCAATAAATGAAAATATAATTTCTTTGTCTACTTCAAGGTATGTCACGTGAATGTATAGCTATTTCCCATATGGTCACTTAAATCAACATACCACACGTGTTTATTACATGGGGCAATAATCATCAGCTTTTTGCTTTCTTATGTATGCTGGCTTGAGGATGATTAAGTACGTTATGCCACATGCCATTTTCCTTTACCAGTATATTTTGCCCGTATCCGGACAATAGCTATGAGCTGCATTGGTATTTTTGGGCCATGCCTAATTGTCCATGCAACAAATTCCCTTTGAAGTGGTAATATTTTGGGTTCTAGGTCTCCAAAATGATGTGTACAATTTACAGAATGGAATGCTGAAATGCTTTGAAGACGTTTCAGTCGCACAGAAACTTTTGAGATACCTTTTCGAGTGCTGGTAAAATGATTAAAGAGTTACATATACCAGACCAAACATGCTTTCAAGTAAATGATGTCAAGAAATATTTTATCTTACTCCTCTTTCATTTGTCCCAACGTATCGCACTTTGCCAACATGTCTTGAAACATCATTACAATTCATGCTTTTTCTTCACCAGCTGTTGGTACAGATGACGTTTTTAAAAATACTTTGGTTATGTCTGCATACTCCACCTGGTCATCTACAGGTGTTCCTTTTTTTGTAACATCAGTTTTTAAGTTGAAAGTGGACTTGTCCTCCAATGGTTGTCTTGAAGATTCAAATTTAAAGTTCCGGCAAACAGATGTATGTGCTTGCAAATGATGAAATGTATAGAATAGTCTATACAAGTACAAAGAAGTTCGTGAATGCGTATATTTCAATTTTGGCATCTAGTACCTCAACCACATACTTTATATTTTACGTTATACATTTCTATGGACGAATTTGATTGTGCTTACTTGAACTGCCCATTGTGTTTGACGTTTCAAGTCAATGATATCCATAACCTTTTTTTTGTCTCTACTCAGCCCTTTCATTCTCCTCTCTGAGGACCCTAGTAGCAAATTTCCAATGCTCCATTGACATGATATCAATTCCATTAATTTTTGGATATTTTCATACTATGTACATACAAAAGGCAACGGGAAGCAAAAGGAACCCGGAACAAGTACGCGTCCAGCACAAACTCCAAACCCAAAAATCATTTTAATAAAATTAAAAATTACCGAAACTATATCATCTTTATCCAACCTCCACTGCCAATAGCAATATTATGCCTGCTTAAATAACCTTTACTTAATGAAGGGACATTTAATTTCACGCAGGCTTTTAAAAATCAATATTGTGTCCACACACCCATGTCTCTTCCTCAAGGATGATTTTGGTTTTGGTTGGCCTACTAAAATTTTTAGCCAAATAAAAGGTTTAGTTAAAAAACAAAAGCCAATAAAAACTGAACAGCAATAATAAAAAGTAATTAAAAGATAAAATATAGCAATGGGCAGACACCTTCCCTTGATAGCTTTTTACTTTATGCAGAGACATTTGATTTACACAGGCTTTTAAAATAGAGCTATTAGCATCAATGTAGTTGATTGCCTCAGAATATCATTTTTCTGAACGATGCTTGCGGTTTTGTCATTTTACTAAATATTTTAACCAAATACGTAAAAAGGTGTAATTAAATTTTTAAAAAAAAGCCACAATTTTGTGTGATTCCTTTTATCTACAATTAAAACTGTAAGCGGTATACTTTGCGACCTTCAAGAATATGTGTATTCATTTTTGTCGGAGGAGAGCCTTGCATCCAGAGCCAGGACTCTATTTGGGAAATCATTGTATTCCAGATGTTCAAGAGGCAAAACTTCTTGGGTTGTTATTTGCCCATAAATCTACCTTCAAGTCCACCAATTTGCCAAGTGAGCAATGAACCCATCAGTATTTTACATATTTTAACTCAATGCCCTTATCATAGACTTGCTCCCACTCTCGCTTTTAACTCTTCATCACTTTCTGACATTTTAAATGACCATACGCATGATTTTAAATTTTTGCAAAGTACTGGATTTTTCAACAGCCTTTGATTTTACCATGTTTGGTGCAGTACAGCCCCGATGCTCGTGGGCCATAAAAAATCTAAACGAACATATCTTCAAGTCGCACATACAGTCTCTTAAAAACAAATGCCATAAAGCCCTCAATATCTTCAGAGTTTTCTCCCATACATCCTGGGGAGCAGACTGTTATTCAATGCTTCGTCTGTATCATGCTCTCATCCGTTCCAAACTGGATTATGGCTCTGTCATTTACGCCTCCTCTCGACAATCCATCTTAAAAGCTCTTGATCCTATTCACCATCAGGGTCTCAGACTGTGTACAGGTGCATTCCATACCTCACCGGCTTTAAGTCTTTATGTGGAAGCCAACGAACCATCTTTAACATCAAGGCATATGCAGCTGTCTCTTAACTATTATACGAAACTTAAATCACTGCCCACTCACCCTATTCGGGATGTCGTTTTAGAACCTTGTTCCATCTTATTTTTTAATGCTCACTTTTTTTTCAGCCTTACTTTTAATTCTTCATCACTCTCTGACATTTTAAATCACCATGCTGAACATATGCATGTTTTTAAATTTTTACAAAGTACTGGGTTTTACAACAGTCTTTGATATTACCATGTTTGTTGCAGTATAGCCCAGATGCTCTTGCGCCATAAAAAAGCCAAACAATCAATCAAACAAACAATTTCAGGAATATTGCCTTGATCACCAAGCATTTGACTATTACGAAATGAACTGATTTTCTCCGCAAGAACCACAGTCGATCATAAATTTTGAAGATATACCATTTACTAACGTGTCCTTAATTTTCACATTATCCCCACATAACTTTCAAGTCACAATTTTCCAGTACCCTAAAAGCTAAATCGTCATTAATTGTTCTGTACCCTTCAAAATTGGACTCTAGATTTGGCACTGTTAACTGTAGTTTTCTCTCTGATGTACTGAGGTTGACATCAGGTGCATTTTTTGCAGCGTTTTTCCCTACATGCTTTTTTTTTACCATAAACTTACCTTCAAGCCACACATTGAGTCTCTTAAAAACAAATGGTATAAAGCCCTTAATATCTTCAGAGTTCTCTCCCATACATCCTGGGGAACACACCGTTATTCAATGCTTCGTCTGTATCGTGCTCTCATCCGTTCCAAACTGGATTATGTCTCTGTCATTTACGCCTCCGCTCGACAATCCATCTTAAAAGCTCTTTATCCTATTCCCCATCAGGGTCTCAGACTGTGTACAGGTGCATTCCGTACCTCACCAGCTTTAAGTTTTTATGTGGAAGCCAACGAACCATCTTTAACATCAAGGCGTATGCAGCTGTCTCTTAACTATTATACAAAACTTAAATCACTGCCCGCTCACCCTCTTTGGGATGTCGTTCCACCTTGCTTTTTGGTGCTCGCCCTTCATGCGTCCCTTCCTTTGGTATTCGGATGGATAGACTAACCAGAGGGTTGGGTATAGATTGCCGGAGTATTGCTCCTTCTCATACTCATTTCTCTCCGCCATGGGTTATTCCTGCCGTGGACATCCATTGGGATCTGGTTAACCACAGCAAAAGCACTACACCTAATGCTTTTTACCAGCAGTTATTCTCTGAATTTTGGGATCATTTTCAAGACTTTAATTTCATTTTTACAGATGGGTCCAAAACTGAAACAAATGTGGGTTCTGCATTTGTCATTAATAACAGTCATTAATAAGAGTGCAGAAAAATCCCCCCATCATGCTCCATTTTCACAGCAGAATTTTACGCTATTTCCATGGCTCTTACATATATTTCAACTCATAGCTTAACTCATTGTATCATCTGTACCGATTCTCAGAGCTCTTTAAGAGCACTGGAATCCTTTAAATATTCACCTCATCCTATTTTATCCAAAATCCATTCGCAACTGCAGCACCTGCACAATCACTCGAATATTAAATTGTGTTGGATGCTTGCTCACATTGTTATCAAGGGAATGAGGCTACTGATGCAGCTGCAAGGGCAACGAACTCGCCACTTTCTTCTAGCTACTATCTTCCTTTCTCAGACCTGAAACCAATTATCAAGACCTGTGTGAATCAAAGGTGGCAGGAGGAATGGGATCATCAAACCAATAACAAATTGCATAATATTAAACATGCAATTGGTAACTGGCCCTCCTCATACCGTAAAAATCGGAAAGAGGAGGTTCTTCTTGCTAGACTTCGCATTGGGCATTCCCATCTCACCCATAGACATCTGTTGGAAGGAAAACCAGCACCAATTTACCAAGTGTGCAATGAACCCATAAGTGTTTTACACATTTTAACTCAATGCCCCTATCATAGACTTGCCCACACTCTTACTTTTAACTCTTCATCACTGTCTGACATTTTAAATGACCATGCTGACCATACGCACGTTTTCAAATTTTTAAAAAGTACTGGGTTTTACTACAGTCTTTGATTTTACCATGTTTGGCGCAGTATAGCCCAGATGCTCTTGCGCCATAAAAAAGCCAAACAAACAAACAAACTTAAGAAACAATTTTTATCAACTTTTTAAGTATTAGTAATATGCGCCAATGTTAAGGAGTTTAAAAGCAGCTGCTTGCATTCAGCATTGTTACATGTGATTTTCTAAATTTGAAAAAAAAAAAACCATTTGACACGTCTTTCCCGGTTGGTGAAAATGCTTAACTTGAATTCTTTTTAAAATTCTCCCTATATGTAACTTCTTTTAACTAGATAAATGGCCACTTTCTTCACACTTTGGCAAATATAACTCATACATTTTCTTGATGTTTAACTTCGTTGTTTTAAATATTTTAGTTTTGGGATTATGCGATCAGGTATAATTGCTCGTACTCCGAAAAGCTTTGGATGTGCTGCTTTATAAATTTTATTCGAGATCTGAAGTTTTCTAGAGTATCCTGGCATTCAACATACGAAGATATACAATTCATTATCTTTAGATTTCATCTGGTCTATATGCCCTATCCTTAATCATCTTTTAACATTGCAAGTCTTTCATTTATTATCCCATACTTAGCTTTTTGCCTTGCTGATTTTTCCCTCCCACATACTAACATCAACATTGAGGCTTCATTTTCAGCTTGCTCTTGCTTGATCAATTCGATGAAGCTAAAGATATTCAAGTGTGTGGTAGTAGCCTTTCCATTTATTCGGGAATGCCACCCTTCAACATGGTTGTTGGTCCTCTCTGCATCAGTATTAAAATGATTCCAAATATCACTAAAATAAAGCAAAAGGTATGCTTGCACATTGTATTATGATAGTCTTGCAATAATTGTTTACAAAATCTTAAGGAAATTTAATAAAAATAGTTTTAATTTGAATTACATGCAACTGTGCTACATATTACATACAAAAGCATTATAAATAAGATTCCTTTTAACTAAGTAAAAAAAGCTAATGAAGGGCTGTTGGAAAATTTATAAACCTACGATGTAAATATAGCATTTTCATGAAGCCATGTTTCATCCAAATAATCTTTCATTACGGCATACTCTGGTAAGTTGGGTGCATCGGTTTCAATCCACTGGACTACATTTGGGATTAGATCTTCTGGTACGAGGGGTAACGCAGCTATTCTTTTCACCCACCGTTGAACTTCCTCATTGGTCCTATATAGCCCTAATAATCCCAGTTGCTGTACCTAAATGTTTTTTTAATACTAATTAGGAAAATGAAAAGAGTCTTTTAAAACAGAAAATAAGCACCCTAGTTGAAATTAGCACCAGTCAAACTGTTTTTAGATAGATTTGATTGAAGCTTTAAATCATAAAAATGAGTAGCACAACAATTCTTCTTAAGCTGGGTGTACAAACATGGAAATGAAAGTGAGTGCACATGCTTAGCAAATATGCACATATTTTTTTACTCTTTTTATTGTGCATACACATGGGCATATGCACAATAAAGAAAGTAAACAAAATATGTGCATCATATGCCTCATAGTTTGCATATTAAAGAAACAATACAGGGGCTTCTTCACATACTGGGAGGACTGTAGTCTTCCACCCAAATTTAGGAAAACGACGTCTTGCTTTAAAGCTTTTTAGTTGCACAGTTTGAGAAACACTGATGTAAGTTGATAACTTCTTTCTATTTCATATTAAAGTGAATGTATAACATTTAACGTTTTTGCATTAAATATATAAAGCAAAATATTTAAAAAAGATATTTTACCTTTCGCCATACACACTGGCTATAGTGAAAAAAACAACCCTTAACAGAGATGTTAGGAAATACCTCTGTAAGAGCATTGTGGATGCTTTTTTCAAAATCCACCATGGCCACTTGTGGCTGAAGTATAAGGTTGTGTTCAACGGCTTTATTTTTAAGTATGTTCAACATTTTTACATATGTGGCCTCCAATTTATTCTGCAGCAAGCAAAAAACATAGGGGAATATTTTCCCCATATAATAACCATGAATGGTGTATAATTGGGTGAACATGTGCGGTACTATTTTGAATGTGCCATCTAAAAAAACTTTGTTGCACATACAAATCTTCTGCAGATTTTCAATTGTGCAAAATATCTAAAAAAAAGGGAAAGAACAGTATTAATGAATTAATAATAAAAAAAAAAAAATTTTTTTTAAATATTTAAAACTTTTAAATAAAATATACCAGCATCCGGTTATCTCCTACACCATCATCAGCTATCAAAAATCGCTGTCCTTCTTTATTCTCGGTCCACACTCCATTTATTTCTAAATTTTCAATGCTTTGGGGCAATGGAGGTCTCAATACTGAACGTGCTCGATACATCGCTTTACTCATTGTATCAAATGAGGGCAAAACTGCTGCTGCCTCAACTGATACCGCTGCCTGTGCAATTTCTTCCCTGAAAAAAAAAAAAGAAAAAAAGATTAGTAATTAAAATTTTTATACATCAGACACATTTTAGTCATCACAGATTTGTTACATGTGTGCAACTACTCAGGGCTGTAGACAAGGGGGTGTTTTGGGTGTTAGAGCACCCCCTGAAATAACAGGCTATCCAAGAAGGAAGTGTACACCTACTGGCAACAAAGGCATAGGTTTGCATGTGGATAAAATGTGAAAAGTTGTAAACCTATCATTTGGCTAGCCTTATTTTATGTTGATTATGTTAATTTTGTGAATCTGTTATAAGTCTTCTGTTTAAAGTCATTAAATAGTAGCCCAAAGTAACTCGCACTTGGGGCTTCTTTGGCCCCCCTCCAGATTTTTTACTCTTTTCAGACTCGAAACAGAATTGAATCGATGTAGCCTCTATTTCTTGCTAAATTGGGTCAAAGATGCTAAAAGTAATATCATATATTGATTACGTTTATTTGACGAAATTTACAAGTTGAAAAAAAATTAAACTAAATTAAAAATTAGTAATTCTGTATAAATCAAAATTTTAAGACAGTATAATGGAGAACTGTAAACATGAAAAAAGATTTTATATAGGTTACCAGTTCAGAAACTAATGATCTCTTAGTTGTTTTTGGTTCTTGTATAATTCTTTTTACATCTTTCTATTCATACACTAACATGCCTTCAATTAAAAACCATTTCCATTGCTTTCTGTTTTTTCCATACAGTCTCCTTCATGATTAATAGCAATAAGCTTTCCTGGATACTCTTATGCATTATAATTTGCAATAACATACATTCCAACTTTGAAATTATACCTTTCAGTACTATCTATTGATTCTGTATAATTTTCCCAAGTTTTAAAATGTTTTGGACAAATTATGAGATTGTAAAGATGTGTGTTTATCACTAGCTTGTCTTAAATCATAACAAGACAAGTTTCTTGAATTAATTTTCCTTCTCTTTTGTCGCTTTTCATTTTGTTCATCAGTGTTCGATGTTGATAGCATCATAAAATCTGTATAGTTATTCTGAATTACTTGTATATTCCCCAGGAATGTTTCCAGCTCCTTATTAAATCCATATCTTAAAAAAAATCAGGTAAAATAATCTTAAAATCCAACCAACTCACTATTATATTTGTGTACCTAATAAAGTTATTACTCATTGTATGTATGTATATTACAAATCATTTTTTGTTACCAATTCATGTGCATGTGTAATTTATAAATTATCTGCAATAATTATGTATGTTCTTGTTATATGATGTTTAACTGTACCTATGACATAATGATGGCAAGAAACGTTGAAAATATGTAGTCAATCTGTCAGTTTCATTCATAAAGCTGACAAGCTAGCTAAGTTCATTTTTTCTGGTTTCCTCAACTTATATATATGTATATATATATAGCGCGAATGCGGGCTAGTTTCCCTTTAAAAAGTCCTCCAGAAAGGCACTCTTTCCCTAGTAGAAAGCACGTTGTATATATGATAAACATGAAAGCAAAATTTTTGTTCTGTATTTATGATCTTGATATTTGAAAAATACCATTGTATAATTAAAAATGATAATAAACATTTTGTATTTAAAATTGTATTTGCTTTATCCTTTTTTTTTTCTTTTTTTTTTCACAATTGGAAAAAGTAAGCTACAGTAAAACCTGTAAAGTTGGACAATACCCTAAGTTGGACACAGTTTGGTGGAACCACAATAAACTTTTCCATTTCATTCATATTGTCCATGTTGGACACCTCTGTAAGTTGGACACGTTTAGGGGAAACCGTGAGTACCCAACTTCCACAGGTTTTACTGTATAAAGTTACTGGATGAGCCATCACTTTCCCCCCCTAAACTGACTTTTACACTTTACTTTTGATCATAAATATAATTTTTAAATTTAGTTAAAACAGCATGGTTTCACTTGAATTACTTAAAACCATCCTGATAATATGTAATGGTACATAGTATATAATGAAGTAAAAGTTTAATAAAGAAAATTTTCCAAATTCCCCTTCATTTTCTCTGATATGCTATGTACATATTCTATGAAGTAAAATTTGTGATTTGGATTATCTGTATTTTGAATAGCCATGACACTTAGATTCATGATATTATTTACTACTAAAATAAGAGTTGTGAGATTGACTTCTGTCTGAGTCACTCTAACCTTACAACTGACTGGAGTTTAGTTTTTTCAATTTTGTGAGGAAAATAAGGGCCAGTTACCTTAAAACGTGTCATCTGGAAAGGCATTCCTTCAGTAAATAACCTTGTAGCATTGCCACATTAAAAAAAATATGTACATTACTATGCAAATGTCCAAATAAAAAATTGTAAATCTGAGTGAGAAATTAAACGTTCTTAAAATATTTTTGAATTAAATGTGAACTTAATGCTCCATTTTCCAAAGACTACTTTGAAGTTAACTAGATTTTAAAATTTCTGTATAATATATAAAAATGGATTTTATGTTAGTTATAAAATTGATGATAAAAGCTATACATGTTACCTGCTTTCGTTAAAGAGAGGAGGGCAGGCAGAGCCCTAATTTAATACATTTTAATATTTTAAACTTCTATTTCATTTGTCTTGATGTATATAAAAAGTAATATTAACTATGGTTGTGCGCCTATATACAGTCATTTTTTTGTAACAAACAAAAATTACTCATTGTTTTGAGGTTATCTTTTTGATGCTTAAAAATAAAAGCATCTCCATGTTATTAAAGGTGATAATAAATTTTGAAAAATATTAATGGCTTGTTTAACTTTCTAGTCAGTTTTTAGAAATGTAAATGAAATGATAATATAAAAATCTTACATTTTTTTGCATCGACTAAGCTTCTCAAAGTGCACACATTGGGTAAGTATCAGGAATATAATTTCCTTAATGCTGCTGTTCCCTGTTCATAGCCATTGCTTAAAAACATACTAATAAAATGCCTTCAAATCTAATGAAATTAATACGTTCCCTGTATGCATTACCTCTCTCCTGTTATACATTTGCATTCATTGAAATGAAAGCAGTAACTAGCCAAGTTGAATGCTTCTTATTTTAGTATGTTGTGTCATAGAGACCTATAATAGATTTATGAACTTATATCTGCATGAAAGAGTACAAAAATGAGCAAGATTTATTTAAATATTCACACTAATTTAAACTGCATACATTTTAATTAATTTTTCTGATTGTCTAAAAACATGAACAGATGCTGTTTACAACATTTTTGCCTTAAGCGACACTTATGG
>QLNU02004445.1:0-13902 GCA_006491805.2 Dysdera silvatica | reverse complement strand
CAACGACGACGACCGCTCTGGACTCCCGCCGACATCACAAACGGACGACTCGGTGCAAAAAGTGCTTCAAGTTTTTGACAATGACCGACGATCAAGTGTTCGGGTGATTGCAGAGGAGTGTGGAATACCCAAAACAATCGTTCATCGCATTTTAACGGAGGATCTTCAAATAAAGAAAGTGTGCTCGAAAATGGTGCCAAAAGTCCTGACGAGTGAGATGAATGAGCAGCGTTTGTTGAAGTGCCAGGAATTGCATGAACACTATGAAACAGACCCAGAATTTTTGGACAGAGTGATCACAGTGGACGAAACGTGGATTTTTCAGTACGATCCCGAATCAAAGCGCCAAAGCAGCGAGTGACACATCAAGGAGTCTCCTCGCCCGAAAAAAGCAAGGATGAGCAAATCGTGAATCAAGGCAATGCTCATTGTGTTTTTTGACAGAAAAGATGTGGTTCACAGTGAATTCGTGCCACAAGGACAAACAGTCAACAAGGAGTTTTACTGTGAAGTGCGCAAACGGTTGTGCAACAGGGTTCGACACATCCGGAATGAAATTTGCGACAATTGGATCTTGCACCATGACAACGCGTCAACCCACACCGCGCTCATTGTCTCCGAGTTGCTGGACAAAATGGGTGTGGCAATGCTGCCCCAGCCGCCGTATAGCCCCGATCTGGCACCAGCGGATTTCTTTTTGTTCCCCAGGATCAAAAGAACCCTGAAAGGAACTCGGCATGGGACGCTGCAGGCGGTAAAAGCAGCCGCGACGACCTCACTGAAGGAGATTCCCGTTGACGACTTCCAGGGCGCCTTCAATGATTGGGTGAAGAGTTGGCAACGGTGCATCGAAGCAGGGGGAGAATTCTTTGAAAAGTTCTGAAAAGATTGTAAACTGATATGGACTAAATGATTTTAAAAAAAATCATTCGAAACACCCCAGGACAAGCCTGTATAACGACTCGCAAGAAAGAAAAGGGTACGGAAACCTGATGGGGCAGGATTCCACACCTTTTGATTGCCGATCAAGTGCTTTAACCATTAAGCCATGGGGTGACCGGTCCATTCATTCCTCTTCCTGCGAGTGTATTTATGCTTTTCGACTGATGTTGAACTCGCAGTCAAAGAACATCTCATTTATTTTCCGAGAATAACCGTCTTATAGTAAAAAACTTACAAGCTCAGGAGGAAGAATGCCAGGTCAACTGTAGCTTACTCGTTAGAACACTTGACCTGCAATCAAGAGATGTGGTATCGTACCGCACCAGGTTTACGAAAATTCCTTTTATTTTTGCGAGTTGTTGTACCATAATTCCCATGCATTCGTGGTTAGAATGAAACTGAAAATTCGTTTCTAAATATTCAATGTACTTATTCGTTCTAATAAAGTTATTGCTTCACATTCTATTTCTTTATACATTATCCTCTTCATTCCAGAGGTATGCAAATGTGTGCCTTGAGTTGCAATGCTTTTTCTACTAAACTAATATAAACTGCGAATTCAGACCGAAGGGCATTATTTGTGCACTTTAAAGCTTTCTGTTATTACTAAAAACGTGGGTGGCAAAAATTATTGTATAATAAATTCCCCTACAAAAACTCACAAAAATCTCGCCCCGGAGGCTTTTCTGTGTTGACCATATTTGGCAATTGTGTTATCCCTGCGGAGGGTAATAATACCTTACATCTTTACATACGGAGAAAGAGAGCGTTGTTTCCTGTCCTCATTCGTCTAGCGGTCCAAGACACTCCGGGCTAAACGGAGGGACCCTGGTTCGAATCCAGGATGGGGAAAGCGTCTCTTTTTCTCCGTCTGCAAACCAGTTTGAACATGACCGTTAAAAACGTGGGTGTAAAATTATGGTATAAGTGCCACTATATGTCGTTGGAAAGCTTAAATATCGCGGGAGGAGAATTTGCTTTTGCGAAAGTTGCATCCTATCGACTAACGCTCGGGTCATCAGAGGTTATAGATTAATTTTTTGCTGTTCGTAATGTGTTTATTTGCGTGAAATATATTAAATTGCTGAGCCTTTTGATGGAATCCAATTTCTCAACTTACATTCAAATAAATAAATAAATTTCTGAAAACTTTTTGAAAATAAAATTAACACCATTCCTTTAAAACATGGTTAATAATGTCATTCAGTTTTACAAGGTAATATCATTGATCAAACAAATGTAAAAAATATATTTGGATAACATTTACATTATTTAATTAAGTCATTTTGCATTGCAAGGTGGTATAAATACACTCTATAACAGAAAAATCAACGCACCAAGAAGAAGTTGTCCGATTGTAATGAAATTTCGTATGCGAAGATATTTTGACCGAATTTGCAAATGATTGAAATTTAGTATCCAATGAATGAATAATGGGAAGCCCAGCGCATCGGAATTGCGCATTCAGAAGGTGTATATAAGGAGCGATTCTTAATATGTGGTCAAAATTTCTGTTGACCGCGAATATCTTACGTCGATTGTAACAACGCCTCGCCGAAAGATTCGTGCTCATTACGAGCATATGTCATAGTTTGAAAGAGGTCATGCTATCGGATTGAAAGAGGTTGGTTGGGCGAATCGAAGAATCGCTGGACATGTCGGTCGAAGCGATGCGGCGGTTAGACGATGCTGGCAAGAGTGGATTAACAACGGCAGATGTCAGCGTCGGGACGGCAGTGGTCGACCTAGGGCCTAAACAGAACGGGAAGACAGAGCGATTGTCAGAACAGCGTTCACAGTACCAGATTCGTCATTATCAACTATCCAACGTGTGGCCTGCATACATATGTCCAACATGACCCTCTGCAGACGACTGAGAGAGCGGAATGTACGCTAGCGTTGATCGTTACGCCGCCTACATCTCACGCCTTTACAGTCAAGTCCGATTACAGGTGTGCCGGGCTCGATCAACTTGGAATTGCGTTGACTGGGGACGTATAGTCTTTAGTGACGAGTCCCGTTTCCAATTGTGTCCTAACGATAACCGTAGACGTGTTGGGAGACGTCCAGAGCAGCGTGGGGATCCTGCCCTTACTATCGCACGCCACACATGCCCACAACAGGACGTTCTGTTCTGGGGTGCCATCTCCTTTGATAGCCGGAACCCTTTAGTGGTCATTTCTGGCACACTTACAGCACAGCGGTACGTGGACGACATTCTACGACCGGTTGTGTTACCGTTCCTTTTGTGACACAATGGACTTACGTTTCAGTAAGACAATGCCTGGCTGCACATGGCACGTGTTGCTATGAATTTTCTTCAAGCTTACCCAACACTTCCTTGGCAAGCTAGATCTCTTGATCTCTCTCACATTGGGAACATTTGGGATACTATGGGAAGGCGATTGCAACCATCCAGGAATGTTGACGATTTAGCCCGATAGTTGGTGACAATTCAGCAAAAAATTTCGCAGGACACCATCCGGGATCTTTATCAGTCCGTGCCACGACGGATGACAGCTTTCATCCAGGCCAGAGGTGGACCAACGCCTTGCTGACTTCCTCCCTTTGTATCGATCAAACTCTGCAATAAATAATTCAATTATTCTGAAATGTTAATCGTGTCTTTTTCTATATATATGTTTTTCACATTCACCGAGTTTTATTGAAATCAAACAACTCCTCCTTCGTGCGTCGATTTTTTTTTGTTATAGAGTGTATGTTTAAATTCGATTATTACGGCTGTCTATTTATTCCCATGGCTTCATAAAACATGCAATATAATAATGTAGAAAAGCCGTGAGAGGAAAATACATTTATTAAATTGTCCTAAATTCGCTCTTTTATATTTTTCAATCATTTTTTTAGCGAAGTGAACTATTTATTTTCGTAATCTCAATGCTTTGGGATTCAACAATTTGTAAAACTTAAAGAAAAAAGCCCTGTTTCGATTTTTTGTGTCTCCTAATGGTTCTGCCAAAGCCGCAATCACAAAAGTAAAACCTCCCAAATGCTATCCACATAGACTTTAAAAAAAAAAGATATAAAAATTTCCATTTTTCCATTAGAATTACATGCATACAATTAGTATAAATGGACTCGACGAAGCTTTCAACAATTTCTCTTTTTGTTCTTCAATTTCCTCGTAACTTTCATGGATTTAGCTTGATGTATATTGACATGGGCATCTTAATTTTTAAAACGGTTACGTGTTCTTTTACGCTGAAGATGGTTTGAAGAACCACTTAGCGAGCACATTTACATTGTCATGAATAAGCCTTGAATGTTAATAATGAATTTTCACTAGAATTTTCACAATTCTTTTCAGTTTTAAGCATATTATCTATATGAACATGAATTCTATCTTCATCAGCATACATTTTTTTTATATTTGATGTATTTATTATTTATTTATTTTTTACACAAATACGACACATGTCTTTTCTGTCATACGCAACGTCCTTTAAAATACAATTTTTGAAAAAAATGATTATGAATTTTTAATTATCACAGATATACAATTCAACATATACAGCCAAACCTCGTTAATGCGAACACGCCTAACATGAACTATTTCTTGAATCCTCGTCAAATTGTATCGAAATTTCTGCACTTTCAGTTCTTTTAACACAGACACGGTTAATACGAAATACCGTTTAATACGAACTGATGACACAGGCCGGCAAAAAATAAAATAAAATCTCTGCTGGTTTACATGTGACATTTGTTTTTAACTAATTTTGGTATGCTGGTTTCAAATATGACCCTCTTTTTTTGCATCATGTCAAGTTTTCGAACTATCGCATTCCGTGTTTATTGCTACAATGTTATATGAATCAAATTTTGATCCCGCAATTCACGCAGGATTTGATGATAAAAATCTGAAAAATTAGTAATGCACTGCATAATCCTTATGTTTGGAAAATTGCATTAAAAATTGTGTTTTGTGATTGATATATTTGGATTACGACCAGGCACTGCGACATTGGAGCAAATAGCCATGTGTTTGTTGAACTTGGCATCATGTCTAGCAGAAGAAATTATTTAAACAGTCCAGATTCGTTTTGCTGTATTTCTGTCAGATAGTCATTGTTACATTTTTAAAACTTCTCTATCATACAATTTTAAATATACCATTTCTTTACCCACCTTTCCTTATTTTTGGACATTCAACGTACTTTAAAGAAAAAACTTAATGTGATATACAAAACCTTATATGATTTTTTTATTTTAGCATATCAAAATACCTTAAAATCAACTCTTAACTGTAAGTCAGCAAAATTCGTGTCGGCCTGTGTGTACACAGGCCGGTCACAGGTAATTAAATGGTCACAGGTAATAAGGTAAAAATAGTAACAGGTAGTAAGCTCCAAAACTACAGGTAATTGATGTTCCTTGGAAAATTTCCTCCACTTAACATGAATGAAACTCGCTTTTCCAAATTTTCCAATGTATATTTTTTTTTGAGTTATTTTCCTTCGAAATAGAACGTTCCAAAGAAAGTCAAAATAATGTTATCTTTTAAAAGGGTGACTTTTATTCTAATAGTTTTAGAGGGTTGGAGTGATCCAGTCATCTTTACCAGGGTGGAGGATTTTTCATTTTTTCATTTTCATCATCCTTAAATTCAAATATGAGACAGACGGAAGCCGTTTTATTTTAATGCAGAACGGGTTTTATGCTTGATACGTTTAAGTGGTAAAGTCTTAATTGCAGAAACGCAGAAATCGTTGAGTTTAGGGAAGAAAAGCTAGAAGTTCTCTAAATGGTGTCAATTATGTAAAGTCGAATAGCACATAAGTTAAAGTAAAATTTGTGATTGCAAAAAGCACTTTATCAGCAATTTTAAAGAAAACCGAAGCTGCTTGTGTAGTTAATCGGCTAGAGCCTGCTCGAAAAATAAAACGAGAATTTCTAAAAATGAAGAAATTGAAATAACGCTGATGAAAGAGATCAAAAAAATTTTGGCGCAAAATTTTACGCTCATGAGTGTCATTTTGAAAGAAAAGACCCGCCGTTTTGCTAATGGCCTGAGTGTGAGTGATTTTAAATTTGTAACCATTTTCTAATTTTAAAATGGCCACCATTCAGCTTATCTGGATGGTTAATATGATTCAAGGGTAGTCATGCGATACTTCGTAAAAAGATTAAATGTGAATATAATATGGAGCTTAAAGATATGAATATATATTATTATTATGTCCGTTATACATTCTTGTATTACACAGAATCAAGGCGATAGGCCCCATCCTCTTGATCTGGAGTTCAAGTCTCACCCAGAAACCTGAGAACTGTCCATGTACCTTCTTAATATATAGGCGGTGCCCAGTAAGGCGGTTTTTTGTAGAATCTCAGACTATAAATCGGAGAACAGAGCTACATAGAATAATTATGTGGTATCCATCCAACCAGATCTGTAACCAAGCTGGGGCCAGGACGGGCTTGGGTCCCATTTGCCCCATCGAAATATTTACACACACATATATATATATAAAACAATCCCCGGATGCTTTGTGCCCCATATGTCTTTTCTCTCGCCCCAGTTGCCCTTCATCCTAGCTATAGGTCTGTATCCAACAAAATATTGTGTGGAATTTTCGTTTTCTTGGACAGCAGAGTAATCAAAGTCAGTATTCTGTAAAGATAATAATGGGAGAAAGATCACCTTCCGAAAATCCATTGTCTTAGTGGAAAAAGTGTTGAGATGAGGATATGTTAATCTTTTCGTGGAATTTTAAAGTCTCTATTAACATAAGAAAGCATCGACTTTAAATATCAGAAAAGCACCTTTTTCTATCAAAAAAGTGCTCGCTGATAACTTATCAAACATACCAACCTGGAAAATCTTCTAACACTCCATTTTCGCTAGAAAACTAAATCAAATTCCTATTGTATTTAATAAAAATGGAAGCACTTTGAAGTAAGTGTTTTAACGAAGTATTTTTAAGGTGAAAATACTTAGAATTACGTATTCACTAACAAGGGCACAAACATTCGAAGTTACATACTTAGTAAGGAGTATTGCCTACATCGCTTAATCTGCGTTTTCTATTAAATAAGTCAACCGGATTTCGTATGCTCTGTTTTTGTCCTTCAACTATTTTTTTTTTTTGCGTTTTTTATTTATTTTTTATTTATTTCGGGTGGGACGGGGCCAACCAAAAATATTCGGGGGCCATAGGGGTTTAGCCCCTTTAAAGTCGACGCCCCTGAATTCGAGTATAACATATTATGAATTGTTCTAAAATATAAATTGCAAATTACATAATGCAATAACATCTAAGTATATTCAATATGATATAACGACTCGCAGAAAGAAAAGGAATTTTTGGAAACCTGATGGGTCAGGATTCCACACCTTTTGATTGCCGATCAAGTGCTTTAACCATTAAGCCATGGGGTGACCGGTCCATTCATTCCTCTTCCTGCGAGTGTATTTATGCTTTTCGGCTGATGTTGAAATCGCAGTCAAAGAACATCTCATTTATCTTCCGAGAATAACCGTCTTATAGTAAAAAACTTACACGCTCAGGAGGAAGAATGCCAGGTCAACTGTAGCTTACTCGTTAGAACACTTGACCTGCAATCAAGAGATGTGGTATCGTACCGCACCAGGTTTATTAAAATTCCATTTATTTTTGCGAGTTGTTGTACCATAATTCCCATGCATTCGTGGTTAGAATGAAACTGAAAATTCGTTTCTAAATATTCAATGTACTTATTCGTTCTAATAAAGTTATTGCTTCACATTCTATTTCTTTATACATTATCCTCTTCATTCCAGAGGTATGCAAATGTGTGCCTTGAGTTGCAATGCTTTTTCTACTAAACTAATATAAACTGCGAATTCAGACCGAAGGGCATTATTTGTGCACTTTAAAGCTTTCTGTTAGTGCCACTATATGTCGTTGGAAAGCTTAAATATCGCGGGAGGAGAATTTGCTTTTGCGAAAGTTGCATCCTATCGACTAACGCTCGGGTCATCAGAGGTTATAGATTAATTTTTTGCTGTTCGTAATGTGTTTATTTGCGTGAAATATATTAAAATGCTGAGCCTTTTGATGGAATCCAATTTCTCAACTTACATTCAAATAAATGAATAAATTTCTGAAAACTTTTTGAAAATAAAATTAACATCATTCCTTTAAAACACGGTTAATAATGTCATTCAGTTTTACAAGATAATATCATTGATCAAACAAATGTAAAAAATATATTTGGATAACATTTACATTATTTAATTAAGTCATTTTGCATTGCAAGGTGGTATAAGTACACTCTATAACAGAAAAATCAACGCACCAAGAAGAAGTTGTCTGATTATAATGAAATTTCGTATGCGAAGACATTTTGACCGAATTTGCAAATGATTGAAATTTAGTATCCAATGAATGAATAATGGGAAGCCCAGCGCATCGGAATTGCGCATTCAGCAGGTGTATATAAGGAGCGATTCTCAATATGTGGTCAAAATTTCTGTTGACCGCGAATATCTTACGTCGACTATAACAATGCCTCGCCGAAAAATTCGTGCTCATTACAAGCATATGTTATAGTTCGAAAGATGTGCTATCGGATTGAAAGAGTCTGGTTATACGAATCGAAGAATCGCTGTATATGTGGGTCGAATCAATGCGGCGATTGGACGGTGCTGGCAAGAGTGGGTCAACAACGGCAGATGTCAGCGTCGGGACGGCAAAGGTCGACCTAGGGCCACAACAGAACGGGAAGACAGAGCGATTATCGGAGCATCGGATTCGTCGTTATCAACTATCCAACGTGAAGCCTGCACACATGTGTCCAACATTACCCTCTGCAGACGACTGAGAGAGCGGAATGTACGCTAGCGTCGATCGTTAAGCCGCTTACCTCTCACGCCTTTGCACCGTGAAGTCCGATTACAGTGGTGCCGGGCTCGATCAACTTGGAACTGCACTGACTGGGGACGTATAGTCTTTAGTGATGAGTCCCATTTACAACTGTGTCCTGACGACAACTGCAGACATGTCTGGAGATGTCCAGGGCAGTTTGGGGATCCTACCCTTACTATCGCATGCCACACATGCCCACAACAGGGCGTTATGATCTGAGGTGCCATCTCCTTTGATAGCTGGACCCCTTTGGTGGTCATTTCTGGCACACTTACAGCACAGCGGTACGTAGACGATATTCTATGACCGGTTGTGCTACCGTTCCTTTTGCGACACCCTGGACTTACGTTTCAACAAGACAATGTCCGGCCGCACACGGTACGTGTTGCTATGAATTGTCTTCAAGCTTGCCCAATACTTCCTTGGCTAGCTAGGTCTCCTGATCTCTCTCCTATAGAGCACATTTGGGACCTACGGAAAGGCAATTGCAACCATCCCAGAATATTGAAAATTTAACCCAACAGTTGGAGACAATTTGGCAAGAAATTCCGCAGGACACCATCCGGGATCTTTATCAGTCTATGCCACGCCGGGTGACAGCTTGCATCCAGGCCAGAGGTGGACCAACGCCTTATTGACTTCCTCCATTTGTAACGGTCAAACTCTGCAATAAATCACTCAATTGTTCTGAAATTTTAATCGTTTATTTTTCTATATGTGTTCTTCACATACACCACCACTTTTTATCGCAATCGGACAACTTCTTCTTGGTGCGTCGATTTTTTTGTTATAGAGTGTAAAAATAAATTGAAGCTGAAATGTTAAAATCATATCGAAAATAATATAATAAAGGTACCAAACGAGACGATATAAAGAATCATATGAGATAGGAATAGCCAATATTAGAGAAGAAAATGATTTCGTGGTTAAAAGAGTCACAAAAAAGGTCGCGAAGGGCAAAACTATTTTGTTTAAAAGCTGATGACTGTTACTGGTTAAAATTTATGCAAGCAGTTGAAATGTGTAAAACATTTAATGGCTCACCACATGTGACACACATCGGGACATCTTCTCCCTTTAAAAGATGTTGATGAGAGAAGAGTATATGTCCGATGCGAAGTCTAGCCAGTGTGACCTCTTTGCGACGGTAACTCCTATAGCTAAACTGCAGCACGTCAATACGAGGTTTAATATGGTGAAGCTTTTTAAAAACCTGACCGCCCTATTCCAACTGCTATTCTCTGTATAGATGGGATGAGACATGGGTGTTAAGATCTCGAAATGGAATGGTCATACTCTCTGCAGTTGCTGTTTTTGCAACAATGTCAGCCTGTTCATTGCCCGCAATACCGACGTGACCTGGAACCCAACAGAATTTCACAATATACTGTACGTTATTTATATCCACGAGTTGTTTGTGAACTCTGTGGATTCCAGTGCGGTGTGAGATGTTGAATGAATTCAGGATTTGCAGAACGCTGAGTGAATCTGTGCAGATGACAGTTGGAGATAATGAATTATCTAAGATGTGTTGTAGAGATAACTTAATAGCAAGGATTTCTGCTGTGAAAATTGAGCAGAATATCGGCAGTCGTTGACTCTGTATAACGTCTCCACAGAAATATGCCGCAATGACATATTCATCCACTTTTTGATTCATCCGTGAAAATGAAGGAGTAGCTTTCATACATACTAGACAGATCAGCGAATGCTTGCCGGTAGGCAATGTGTGGGGAATTGTCTTTTGGATAGACGGATAGATCCAAACATATGTCTGTGCCAATATCAAACCATAGAAGAAGGACATTTGGTACAGATTCCGCTTCCATGTTTTTGAAATGTCCAATTCACTTGCAGCACTTTCCATTTTCATGCCAATGGTTGGAATATATGATTGACAAGCAATAAAAAGTGAAATGAAACGAGGTTGATTAAGTAATGACGATGCAGGATGGTCTTTTAGTGATTGAATTTTAAGTTAATGGTTGACAGACAAACGTTGGCGACGTAAACTTAATGGAGGTTCTACGGCTTCGGCATATAAACTAGTGACTGGGGGAGTAGGAAATGCCACAGTGTACAGTCGTAGACCATCATGATGTATGAGGTCAAGTTGTTTGAGTAACGACTGACATTCTGAGCCGTAGATCGGATAGACAAAATTTAATTTAGAACGGATTAATGCCTTATAGGGTCTGAGTAATGTTAATCGGTCTGCCCCCCCCACAGAATATGTGAGGCAAAACTTTGATGATATTTAGTGATTTGAAATATTTTTCCCGCAGATATCTGATGTGGGATCGAAATGTTAGTGCGCGGTCGAAAATAACTATAAGGAATTTTATTTCATGGACCACTCTGATAACATCATTTCCCATTTGGAGCTCAGAATCTAAATATAAATCACGTTTGCGATAAAAATGTACGCAGAAGGTTTTTTGAGCTGTGAAATTAAATCTGTTATTAGCTGCCCATTCCATTATTTTGTTTAGTGCCAAGTGAAGTTGTCTTTCAACAAGGTTAATACTTTCTGCTCTGCAAGAAATTTGCAGGTCATTAAGGTATGTTGCACTTGTCACAGTGGTGGAGAGGTCTTTAACCACACCACTTAGCCTTAAAATAAAAAAAATAGGACTTAAAAGCCTGCCCTAAAGAGGTTTTTAAGATTAAAAGATTATCTGTTGTTGGTTTCGTCCAACGGAAATTACTTTGGCATGATGGTAAATGGTTTCCATTTTCTAAGTAATGCATCAACTTATTACAGATCATCGTTTCTAATAATTTGCAAAATCAAATAATTAAGGCAATAGGTCGGTGATTTGAAGAATTCTTTGGATCTTTACCTGGTTTGGGAAAAGGTATAATAATGACTTTACGCTATACCTCTGGGAAAAACTGTTCTGTTCAAATCCTATTGAATAGAACTAGAACATTTTAAAGAGACTTCACGGGTAGGTTCTTGACCATTGCACAATGTATATGATCACGTCCAGAGGCAGTATTTTTGGACCGATGCAAGGCATATTTTAATTCAAAGAAGGTAAATGGGATATCATAGGGAGATGTTGCGTTTCTCGAGAAATTATGAATATGTTTTCTTGATGTCTTTTAATGGTTTGAAGTGATAGAATGTAATTGGCACTGTTTGAGACATTAAAAAAAGCGGTAGCCAATGTATTGGCTATTTCCTGGACATCACTGATTTTAATACTATTGCATTCTAAGATAGAGAGTGGATGAGAGGTGTAATTTCCATTTATTTTTTTAATTTTATCCCAAATTATCTTTGAATTTGTTGTAGATGTTATGTTAAAAATATACCTTTTCCAAAAATCCTTCTTTAATTTTTGTCGGATGGATCTCGCCATGGCTCTGGCTCTTTGGAATGTAATTAGATTTGTTTACGTAGGGTATCGGCGAAATATACCCCATGCCTTTTTTTATCCTTTATAAGCAATTTTACAGTCGTGGTTCCACCACGGTTTTGACATTTTTGGAAAGTGTGACGAGGTTTTTGGAATTGAATATTTTGCTGCCTGCAAAATTTGATTGGTGACCTTTTTAATTGCTTCGTTAATGTTAGGGGTATTTATTATTGTACTATTGATGATTGTTAGACTGCAAAAAAGTTCCCAGTTAGCATTATCAATTGTCCATCTTGAGCTCCGTGATGGTGTACAGGAACTCCACTCAGTATGTTTCAGGACAATGAGGAAATGATCACTGCCAAACGGATCTTGCTTGGCTTCCCCATGTCCGCACTGGGAGAAGAGATGGTGAGCAAATTGAAAGGTCTATTTCTGAGGAACTTTGGTTTGCAGAGTGTATGTGGGTGGGTGTTCCAGTATGCAGGAGAATTAGCCACTCTAGATAATTATAACCATTTTTCTAGAAAATTTAATTATATCTCCTTCAAAAAGAGAACATAACTCAACCTCTGAACACTTGTTCTTTATTCGAATACCTTGGATTCATTACAGAATATGACGAAAGAGACTTGTTATTTTCAGAGTTTTTCTCTTCAACATGCTACTGCAGCTGTTATGAAGCAATATTAGAATGCATACATCAGTTTTTATTTGAGATGTAAATGTCACTTTGGCATCTGTGTTCAGATTTTCTTGGATGACAGGACAAAGGTCCACCAAACCAATTTGCCTAAGCATTTCTCAATCCTAAATTCCTAGTCAAAATATCGCATGGCATACCACCTGTTTGTCTAATTGAAGGAAATTTTTGGGCAATTTAGCTATTTTGCTGAATAAAGCTTTAAATCTTACAGCGCCACCGTATTTATATTTTTTTAAAGATTTCTGAGTGCTTAATTATAATTCGACTACGTATTATCTTTTAGCTTATTGACATAACTAACGAGTGGCAATTATTTAAATTAAGTGAAAAGGAGTTATTTCGTTTAGATCCCTCCCCTTTGCCAGAAAGGAATTAAAAGCTTATTAAACAAACTTTGGTTAAAGATAAACATATTGGGCGGCGAAAACTGCGCAAATTAATTTAAATATTTGTGTCAATGATGAGCGTGCTTGCTTTCCCGACGTAAGTTCAATTAAGAAATTGTATAGTGCAAAAATAGGTCAAATTCAACAAATTGCCTGAATTTCGTAGCGAAAGGATAGCCAAGATCATCCTGCGCCAGTGTTTCCATTTCAAGACCACACGAAGGGTCATCCGGGGAATGCCAAGCCAGAGAATCCAACCCCAGAATAGGGACTTTTAAGGAAACAGCCAAGGCTCGATACTAGTGCGATTTCAATACTAAGTTTACTCCCGGTTGACACAAACGTGATATCATTACGTCACTGAATGGATACAAAGAAGGAAAGGGGGGGGGAAGAAGGAAAAAAGGAATGGAGAGACAAAGTATTTTCTCTAAAACATAAAACAACTACATATACCCGACCCAGGGAAGGTGTCAGTGGGGGGAGGCGGTCAAAGTGAGCCTGGAGACCCGCGCTAGTTCTCGACAATCCTGCTTATATGGCAGGGTTGTGACTTGTAAGGCGAATTTAATGGGCACGAATTGAAATCGTTTGAGTTTTAAGGCGCAAGATGAGCAAGGGTCTTTCTGCGC
>QLNU02004434.1:0-27998 GCA_006491805.2 Dysdera silvatica | reverse complement strand
GAAAGTTGCAGGAACAAAAGAAAGTTGCAGGAACAAAAGAAAGTTTCAAGGAACAAAAGAAAGTTTAACAGATAGAACGAAACAAAGTTGCATGAACGCAATACCTTTTTCGAAACCAAAATTTCGTGCAAACGATTGATTTTCTATACACATTATGTTAGCGGCTAAAACACTAAACATACAGAGATTACGACTCTGTATAATGCGAGGTAAAATATTATAATAAAATAAACCAATATACATATGTAAAGCTACCCTCTTAAACTCCACTTCGAGAGTATCCATGCTTGCTCTATGTGATAAGGCATTTAATATCTTCTTTCAGTGATGACATATTCTGTAGCATAAAAAATGTTCCTATTCTGGATATACAGGGTGTCACAGCACCAGGATTATAAATATCTAGGAGGGATAGGGTACACCTAGAAGAAAACATTTGTTATAAAATCTAGGGTCGCAAACTACTCATACCGCTAATTCTAAAACCGTCCAGCATGCACAACCAGTGCGTGAAAAGCGCCAGATAAAACTCAAATTAGTTGTTCAAGTGCATAGATGATTAGGACATCGCATTTTGCGCACTGGTTTTCATACGCTGGTTGTCACTATTTGTGCATGCTGGACGGTTTTAGAATTGGCACTGTGAGTGGTTTGCGACCCTAGGTTCTATGACAAATATTGTTCGTTTAGGTGTACCCTATCCCTCCTCGATGTTTGCAACCCTGGTGCTGAGAAACCATGTAAATTTCCACATCAAAATTTCTGTTGGAATCCAGTTCATGTTTAAATAATTGCAATCCTGTTTAATCAAACATGATCCGGAATTTTCCATTGTATGTCTATTAATTGTTGGTGACAGAGGGTGTTTCGTTTTTCTCCTGTTTTCTTTTCGCAATTTGCAGGATGATTAATTCCAGGAAGGGAAAGTTGCAGGAAGAAAAGAAAGTTTCAGGAACAAAAGAAAGTTTAACAGATAGAACGAAACAAAGTTGCATGAACGCAATACCTTTTTCGAAACCAAAATTTCGTGCAAACGATTGATTTTCTATACACATTATGTTAGCGGCTAAAACACTAAACATACAGAGATTACGACTCTGTATAATGCGAGGTAAAATATTATAATAAAATAAACCAATATACATATGTAAAGCTACCCTCTTAAACTCCACTTCGAGAGTATCCATGCTTGCTCTATGTGATAAGGCATTTAATATCTTCTTTCAGTGATGACATATTCTGTAGCATAAAAAATGTTCCTATTCTGGATATACAGGGTGTCACAGCACCAGGATTATAAATATCTAGGAGGGATAGGGTACACCTAGAAGAAAACATTTGTTATAAAATCTAGGGTCGCAAACTACTCATACCGCTAATTCTAAAACCGTCCAGCATGCACAAATAGTGACAACCAGTGCGTGAAAAGCGCCGTATTAAACTCATGTCAGCTGCTGAAGTGCATAGATGATTAGGACAGCGCATTTTGCGCTTCTCATGCACTGGTTGGCAGTACTTGTGCATGCTGGACGGTTGAAGAATTGGCGCTGTGAGTGGTTTTCGACCCTGGATTCTATGACAAATATTGCTAGTCTAGGTCACCCTATCTCTCCTACATGTTTGCAACCCTGGGGCTGAGAAACCCTTTAAATTTCAACATCAAAATTTCTGTTGGAATCCAGTTCATGTTTAAATAATTGCAATCCTGTTTAATCAAACATGATCCGGCATTTTGCATTGTATGTCTGTTAATTGTTGGTAACAGAGGGCGTTCCGTTTTTCTCCTGTTTTCTTTTCGCAATTTGCAGGATGATTAATTCTAGGAAGGGAAAGTTGCAGGAACAAAAAAAAGTTGCAGGAACAAGAGGAAGTTGTAGGAACAAGAGAAAGTTGCAGGAACAAAAGAAAGTTGCAGGAACAAAAGAAAGTTTAACAGATAGAACGAAACAAAGTTGCATGAACGAAATACCTTTTTCGAAAATAAAACTTCGTGCAAACGATTGATTTTCTATACACATTATGTTAGAGGCTAAAAGACTAAATATACAGAGATTACGACTCTGTATAATGCGAGGTAAAATATTATAATAAAATAAACCAATATACGTATGTAAAGCTACTCTCTTAAAATCCACTTCGAGTGTATCCATGCTTGCTGTACGTGACAAGGCATTTAATATCTTCCTTCAGTGATGACATATTCTGTAGCATAAAAAATGTTCCTATTTTGGATATACAGGGTGTCTCAGCACCAGGATTATAAATATATAGGAGGGATAGGGTACACCTAGAAGAAAACATTTGTCATAAAACCTAGGGTCGCAAACCACTCATACCGCTAAATCTAAAACCGACCAGCATGCACAAATAGTGACAACCAGTGCGTGAAACGCGCGGTATAAAACTCAGTTCAGCTGCTGAAGTGCATAGATGATTAGGACAGCGCATTTTGCGCTTCTCATGCACTGGTTGGCAGTACTTGTGCATGCTGGACGGTTGAAGAATTGGCGCTGTGAGTGGTTTTCGACCCTGGATTCTATGACAAATATTGCTAGTCTAGGTCACCCTATCTCTCCTAGATGTTTGCAACCCTGGTGCTGAGAAACCATGTAAATTTCCACATCAAAATTTCTGTTGGAATCCAGTTCATGTTTAAATAATTGCAATCCTGTTTAATCAAACATGATCCGGGATTTTGCATTGTATGTCTATTAATTGTTGGTGACAGAGGGTGTTCCGTTTTTCTCCTGTTTTCTTTTCGCTATTTGCAGGATGATTAATTCCAGGAAGGGAAAGTTGCAGGAACAAAAAAAAGTTGCAGGAACAAAAGAAAGTTGCATGAACAAAAGAAAGTTTCAGGAACAAAAAAAGTTTAACAGATAGAACGAAACAAAGTTGCATGAACGAAATACCTTTTCCGAAAATAAAACTTCGTGCAAGCGATACATTTTCTATACACATTAAGTTACAGGCTAAAACACTGGTTGTCACTACTTGTGAATGCTCGACGGATTAAGAAATGGCGCTGTGAGTTGTTTTCGACCCCAGATTCTATGACAAATATTGCTAGTCTACATGCACCGTATCTCTCCTTGATGTTTGCAACCCTGGTGCTGAGACACCCTGTAAATTTCCACATCAAAATTTCTGTTGGAATCCAGTTCATGTTTAAATAATTGCAATCCTGTTTAATCAAACGTGATCCGGGATTTTGCATTGTATGTCTATTAATTGTTGGTGACAGACGGTGTTCCGTTTTTCTCCTGTTTTCTTTTCGCAATTTGCAGGATGATTAATTCCAGGAAGGGAAAGTTGCAGGAAGAAAAGAAAGTTTCAGGAACAAAAGAAAGTTTAACAGATAGAACGAAACAAAGTTGCATGAACGCAATACCTTTTTCGAAACCAAAATTTCGTGCAAACGATTGATTTTCTATACACATTATGTTAGCGGCTAAAACACTAAACATACAGAGATTACGACTCTGTATAATGCGAGGTAAAATATTATAATAAAATAAACCAATATACATATGTAAAGCTACTCTCTTAAACTCCACTTCGAGAGTATCCATGCTTGCTCTACGTGATAAGGCATTTAATCTCTTCTTTCTGTGATGACATATTCTGTAGCATAAAAAATGTTCCTATTTTGGATATACAGGTTGTCTCAGCACCAGGATTATAAATATCTAGGAGGGATAGGGTACACCTAGAAGAAAACATTTGTCATAAAACCTAGCGTCGCAAACCACTCATACCGCTAATCCTAAAACCGTCCAGCATGCACAAATATTGACAACCAGTGCGTGAAAATCGCCGTATAAAA
Source organism: Dysdera silvatica (assembly GCA_006491805.2). Classification (NCBI taxonomy): domain Eukaryota; kingdom Metazoa; phylum Arthropoda; class Arachnida; order Araneae; family Dysderidae; genus Dysdera; species Dysdera silvatica. The sequence continues at coordinate 24,172 of QLNU02004434.1, read as the reverse complement.
CGCAGGTTAGCGGCTGAAGTGCATAAATGATTAGGACAGCGCATTCTGCGCTTCTCATGCACTGGTTGTCACTACTTGTGCATGCTGGACGGTTTAAGAACTGACGCTGTGAGTGGTTTTCGACCCTAGATTCTATGACAAATATTGCTAGTCTAGGTGCACCCTATCTCTCCTAGATGTTTGCAGCCCTGGTGCTGAGACACCCTGTAAATTTCCACATCAAAATTTCTGTTGGAATCCAGTTTATGTTTAAAAAATTGCAATCCTGTTTAATCAAACATGATCCGGGATTTTGCATTGTATGCCTATTAATTGTTGGTAACAGGGTGTGTTCCGTTTTTCTCCTGTTTTCTTTTCGCAATTTACAGGATAATTAATTCCAGGAAGGGAAAGTTGCAGGAACAAAAGAAAGTTGCAGGAACAAAAGGAAGTATCAGGAACAAAAGAAAGTTGCAGGAACAAAAGAAAGTTTAACAGATAGAACGAAACAAAGTTGCATGAACGAAATACCTTTTTCGAAAATAAAACTTCGTGCAAACGATTGATTTTCTATACACATTATGTTAGAGGCTAAAACACTAAATATACAGAGATTACGACTCTGTATAATGCGAGGTAAAATATTATAATAAAATAAACCAATATACATATGTAAAGCTACTCTCTTAAAATCCACTTCGAGAGTATCCATGCTTGCTGTACGTGACAAGGCATTTAATATCTTCCTTCAGTGATGACATATTCTGTAGCATAAAAAATGTTCCTATTTTGGATATACAGGGTGTCTCAGCACCAGGATTATAAATATATAGGAGGGATAGGGTACACCTAGAAGAAAACATTTGTCATAAAACCTAGGGTCGCAAACCACTCATACCGCTAAATCTAAAACCGACCAGCATGCACAAATAGTGACAACCAGTGCGTGAAACGCGCGGTATAAAACTCAGTTCAGCTGCTGAAGTGCATAGATGATTAGGACAGCGCATTTTGCGCTTCTCATGCACTGGTTGGCAGTACTTGTGCATGCTGGACGGTTGAAGAATTGGCGCTGTGAGTGGTTTTCGACCCTGGATTCTATGACAAATATTGCTAGTCTAGGTCACCCTATCTCTCCTAGATGTTTGCAACCCTGGTGCTGAGAAACCATGTAAATTTCCACATCAAAATTTCTGTTGGAATCCAGTTCATGTTTAAATAATTGCAATCCTGTTTAATCAAACATGATCCGGAATTTTCCATTGTATGTCTATTAATTGTTGGTGACAGAGGGTGTTTCGTTTTTCTCCTGTTTTCTTTTCGCAATTTGCAGGATGATTAATTCCAGGAAGGGAAAGTTGCAGGAAGAAAAGAAAGTTTCAGGAACAAAAGAAAGTTTAACAGATAGAACGAAACAAAGTTGCATGAACGCAATACCTTTTTCGAAACCAAAATTTCGTGCAAACGATTGATTTTCTATACACATTATGTTAGCGGCTAAAACACTAAACATACAGAGATTACGACTCTGTATAATGCGAGGTAAAATATTATAATAAAATAAACCAATATACATATGTAAAGCTACCCTCTTAAACTCCACTTCGAGAGTATCCATGCTTGCTCTATGTGATAAGGCATTTAATATCTTCTTTCAGTGATGACATATTCTGTAGCATAAAAAATGTTCCTATTCTGGATATACAGGGTGTCACAGCACCAGGATTATAAATATCTAGGAGGGATAGGGTACACCTAGAAGAAAACATTTGTTATAAAATCTAGGGTCGCAAACTACTCATACCGCTAATTCTAAAACCGTCCAGCATGCACAAATAGTGACAACCAGTGCGTGAAAAGCGCCGTATTAAACTCATGTCAGCTTCTCAAGTGCATAGATGATTAAGACATCGCATTTTGCGCTTCTCATGTACTGGTTGTCACTATTTGGGCATGCTGGACGGTTGAAGAATTGGCGCTGTGAGTGGTTTTCGACCCTGGATTCTATGACAAATATTGCTAGTCTAGGTCACCCTATCTCTCCTAGATGTTTGCAACCCTGGTGCTGAGAAACCATGTAAATTTCCACATCAAAATTTCTGTTGGAATCCAGTTCATGTTTAAATAATTGCAATCCTGTTTAATCAAACATGATCCGGATTTTGCATTGTATGTCTATTAATTGTTGGTGACAGAGGGTGTTCCGTTTTTCTCCTGTTTTCTTTTCGCAATTTACAGGATGATTAATTCCAGGAAGGGAAAGTTGCAGGAACAAAAGAAAGTTGCAGGAACGAAAGGAAGTTGCAGGAATAAGATATTGATTGTACAAGGACATATTGACCTTGTAAAAGACACACCCATTATTAGTCTTCAGCTTGCTTTCTCACTTGGAAACCATATGGGCAACCACGACATCATCCCCAGCCCCCGCTCGCCGCTGATCCGATTTTTTTTTAAAGCCTTCCCCCCAGCCTGGGGAAATTGTCGGCTGGCTGGCGGCCAATTTTGTCTGGTAGTCAGAATGCCAGAATAGGGCACATTCTGCATCCACGATCAAGAGTTTTAATAGCTGAAGTAGGATTAAAAAATTGTCACCACATGTCGTATGTTACGACTTTTGGTTGTGAGAGGTTGTCAGGTCTGTGATAGTATTTATTCATTTAGTATTTTATCTTCTGAAATATTCTTTCATATTTTAGATTACCATTGCCAATTTGGATTTGGAGTTCAGAGATTTTCTGTCTTATATATCCAATTATTGGCTTCGTCAAGTATCTTCAGTGTGCATGGGTGCTCCCGATGGACCAATAATGATGTGGAGAGTTTCCATAACCAGTTAATTTAATCTGAGTGGAAAGCAACCACATCCATCTGTGTGGGATTTCATAAGTAAGTGACAAAAGTTTTTTTAAACCATTATTATGATTAAGTTGTTTTTTATCTTTGCTTTGATTTTTTTTTTTTTTTTAGATCTGAAATAGTTTACGCGTTTAAAAAAAAAATATATATATATATCATCATCATCATATTCAACCATTATCTATCCACTGCTGGATGAAGGTCTCTCCAAATGCTTTCCACACAAGTCTATCCTGGGCCATTCGTTTCCACGTCACCCCAACCTGTTTTCTTATTTCATCCACCCATCTAGTTTGAGGACGTTTTCTAGGTCTTCGGTGGTCTCTTGGAATCCAGTTCAGAATTTCTGTTGTCCATCGTTGATCAGTTCTTCTTGCAATATGCCCAGCCCATCGCCATTTCAGCCCTTTTACTTTAACAATGATGTCCTCTACTCTAGTTTGCTCTCTCACCCAAGTGTTTCTTTTTCGATCTCTCCTAGTTATTCCAAGCATGCACCTCTCCATGCTCCTTTGCGTTGTCTGTAACTTTCGTATTGCTCCAACTGTTAGACTCCATGTCTCTGATCCATAAGAGAGGACTGGCAATACACACTGGTTGAAGACCTTTCTTTTTAGACACAAAGGCAATTTCCCCTTCAGGATAAAACTGTTTCTTCCAAATGCACTCCAGCCAAGTTTAATACGTCTGTTGAGTTCTTTCATAATGTTGCCATCCATTGAAATCAGCTGGCCAAGGTAAATATATGAATCAGCAATTTCTAGCTCAATGTTGTCAACTTGTATTTTTGTTTCCTCTACGAAATTATTGAACATGATCTTAGTTTTTTGTAGGTTCATCTTGAGTCCAACTTCTTTACTTCTAGTTGAGAGCTCCTGTACCATGTCTTGGAGTTCTGATGGGTTCGTTGAAAAAATAACAATGTCATCAGCAAACCGCAGATGATTTAAATATTCACCATTTATTTTTATTCCCTTGTTATTCCAATTTATCAGCTGAAAAATCATCTGTAAAGCTGAAGTAAAAAGTTTTGGAGAAATGGTATCTCCCTGCCTCACACCTTTACCAATTTTGATAGTTTTGGTATCTTTATGTAACCGAAATTTTGCACTTGCATTTTTATACACACGTTTCACCATGTCAATGTACACATCCTCAATGTCTGTTGATCTTAAAGAGTTGATGACTGCTGATGTTTTAATAGAGTCAAAGGCCTTCTCATAGTCAATAAATGCAACACACAATGGAAGTTCATATTCATGTGTTCTTTCAATTAATTCTCTTAATACTTGAATATGGTCCACTGTACTGAATCCACTTCGAAATCCAGCTTGTTCTCTTGGTTGAGCTGCATCTAATTTTTTCTGCAGGCGATGTGTTAGCACTTTTGTGAAGATTTTATAAATAGCAGGTAACAAGCTAATTGGTCGGTAATTTTTCAAATCCTCTTTATCACCTTTTTTATGCAAAAGAATTACTGTTGCAGAATCCCATTGGTTTGGTATGTTACCGCTGTTAAGACATTTGGTAAAGAATTTTGCAAGTATGTCTTCTACATATTCTCCAGCTTCTTTTAGGATATCTAATGTAATACCATCATCACCAGGGGCTCTTCCTTTCTTCATACTTTTTATTGCAAATGAAACTTCTTCTTTTAAGATTTTAGGAGCTGTTCCTTCGACTATTTCAATGTCTTCGTTTAATCCACTGTTACTTTCATATAGTTTTTTGTAGAATTCTTCAACTCTTCTAAGTATTTCTTCCCTATTTCTTGTTACGGTGCCATCCTCTCCTTTTAATGCAATGATGTGTTTCTTCCCAACAGATAAACTTCCTTTAACAACCCTAAGGCTCTTGTTATTTTCAATGGCTTTCCTTACTAGCTCACAGTTGAATTTTCTTATGTCTTCTTTCATGCTTTTGCGCAGAGTTTTACAAAGTTCTATGTACTCAATCCTGGAACTGGTATTTTGATTGTCCACCTTCATATCTCTTCGCCTTTTCATGAGCTGTTTCGTCTTCTCAGATAATTTGCTATTGTGCTTTTTACAGGTTACACCACCAATTTCCCCAGCAGTTTCAACTATTGTCTTAACAATGTTTTCATTTGCTTCTGAGATATCAATTTCTTCAATAAGTCCTTCCAGTGCAGAAAAGCGATTTTTTAATTCCAACTTGAATGCCTCGGTATTTACTTTCAGTTTCATTAGATCCACCCTCTTACTTACTTGTTTCCTAATGAGCTTCTGTCGTTCTAATTTAGTATTTAAGTGCACTTTACATCTCACCATTCGATGATCACTTCCAGTATTAAATCTGTTCAGTACGCTGCAATCTTCAATAATTGATTTCTTGTTTGCCAGGATATAGTCAATTTCACTAGTTCCCCCATTTGGGTGTTTCCATGTCCATTTTCTTTGCGGTTTCTTCTTAAAAAATGAATTCATGATGCTAAGGTTTTCAGCTTCTGCAAATTCGATGAGTTGATCGCCACGTTCATTCCTTTCCCCATATCCGTATTTACCAACCGATGTCTCTCCTTGTTCCTGTTGTCCAATTCTTGCATTGAAATCCCCCATGATGAGCTTGATATGTTGTTTCCCTTTGGTGTGTAACTCTTTGATTTCTTCATAAAATTCTTCAACCTCCTCGTCGGTATGGCTTGATGTTGGTGCATATACCTGTACTATCTGAAGTTGGTATCGCTGGGTTAGTTGAACAACAAGCCTCGCTGCTCGATCTGATGTACTTTCAACTTCCAGAAGACAGTCTTTAATTCTTTTGTTGATTAAGAAGCCAACACCACTTGTTCTTCCAGTTTCCGTTCCTCTATAATAAAACAAATGTCCACTTTTAAGTTCCACCAACTCTTCACCTTTTCTTCTAACTTCACTGAGTCCTACAATGTCCCATTTGATCTTGTCTAGTTCCTCTTCCAATTCCTGAAGTTTTGCTTCAGAAGCAAGGGATCGTCCATTAAACGTAGCCAAGGTCAATAACAAACGGCAGCCTGGGCCATTCCAGTGATTCTTAGCACCCCCTGCTTTCATGCCACACTGACCGCTGCCTTGATCAGGAGCACTCCAGCACCTGGAGACTAGGGGCCATGGTTTCTGGTGTGTCAACATAATGGAGGAATTAGCCATAATTTCACCACGCTGGCTAGACGGGTTGGTGAATTAGCCCTCCCCTTCCGCCTTTCTATCCGTGCAGCAAATATTAATTTGCCACATAAATAGAAAGCTCAGCCTGCACCACTTGAAGGCGGGGTAGGACACTAGGTTACTGGCCTGGCCGGTTCCACACATCGTCACATACGTTCAGCGTGGTATCGCCTTCAATTGAATATATATATATACAACAAAACCTCCAATTAACAGAGACACAAACTGAACAGAAAAATTTATCCGTAATACACAGGTGAAGTAAAAGAGGGGAATATTGTTGTGGACGAGTTTTTCCGGGATATTTTTAATCTGACCGTAAAAATAAAATAACCTAATCTTAGGAGTGTCAATTAAGAAGAATTTTACTGTATCAATCGTAATTAATATAACTTTATTTGCTTTTAGGTGCTACTCTGCAATGTAATTTTTCTCGTTCGGGTGATTTTATTATGGTCATGGTATCTCAAGCCTTGGCAGCAATTGCTATGCCACTATTTGTCCCAATACCATCCAGCCTAGCCAACACGTGGTTTAAATCCGTCGAAGTTTGCCGAGCTTCCGGTATTGCAACAATAGGTTTTCAGGTGCCAAAATGTTCCTTCATTATTTTACTTTCATATTATCATCATATACAAGGCCGCAGCCAGGATTTAATTTCGGGGGGGGTTCAAAATTTTTACAGCTTATATCGATGGAATCTAAGCATGCAAGACTGTAGCCGTGCCATTAAAAATCTAGTTTTGGAGGGGGGATACTGGTCCCTAAGATCCCCCTCTCTGGATATGGGCATGATTATATTATAGAAATAATAAATTTAGCAAACCTAAAACAAAAACAAATTATGCTCTGAATACTGCCTGTATTAGTAGGTACTCAATATTTTGTTTATTGTTGTTGTTCTTGGAGCAGACAACTCGCTCGGCATAACATCGATTCCATCCGATCTTCGTATGCAGTTACAGTTTCAGCAATCAAACTGCTTCAACTGCTACCATACTGCATGAACAGAACCAGGAAATATTTTGAACTCTTTTACTTCTCTTTGTACGTACGCCATGCCATAAATTTTCAGTTAAGTTTTATTGTTGATATTAATAATTGAGAATTTACGAACTTCATTATCATTACACTCTTTCTATAATGTACATTTCCCACTGTACGTACCATTCAATATATATCATCCACAGATGATTTAAATATTCACCATTCATTTTTTCTCCTTTGTTATTCCAGTTTATCAGCTGAAAAATCATCTGTAAGGCTGGCGTAAAAAATTTTGGAGAAATGCTATCTCCCTGCTTCACATATTTACCAATTTTAATATTTCTGGTATCGTTATGTAACCAAAATGTTGCACACATTTTTATACGCGCGTTTAGCCCCTTGTCAATATACACATCATCCATGTCCGTTGATTTCAATGAGTCGATGACTGCTAATATATGCGTGCGTGTGTGTGTGTGGATAGAGTAAAAGCCCTCCGATAGTTAATAAATGCCACACACAATGTAAATTCATTTTCATTTGTTTCTTCAATCAGCTCTCTTAACACTTGAATATGGTCCACAGTACTGTATCCACTTTGAAACCCAGTTTGTTCTCTTGGTTGAACTATATCTAATTTTTTTTCTGTATCCAATGTGTTAGCACTTACGTGAAAATTTTATAAATAGAAGGTAACAAGCTGACTGGTCGGTAATTTTTCAAATCCGTTTTATCCCCTTTTTTTATGCAAAAGAATTGCTGTTGCAGAATCACATCGGTTTGGTATGTTACTATTGTTAAAGCATTTGGTAAGGAATTTTTCAAATATATCTTCCAAGTCTTCTTTAGCTTCTTTTAGGATATCTAATGTAATGCCATCATCATCAGGGACTAATCCTTTCTTCATATTTATATCCTTTTGTCATATTCAGGAAATGAATTCAGCAGTGTATTAAAAAACTGGAACCGTATATTTTTATCCAAAATACGCCAGAACTCATTGAGGTTGTAGCTAAATAGAAAGGCATTTAGCATTCAGAGTCAGAAAAAAGCAGACTGCTTTTCCAAATAATAGCACGATTACTGTATAATTGAGCTTAATAAATTCATTCTAAAGCACGTGATGTTATTGTTTTGGAAGTAAGTGTTTTCTTGATTTCTGCTTTAAGCATGTACTGCACATAAATTTTGTGAAAACATATAATTTATGTACTAATACATTATGAATTACGTTACGTTATATGCGCAATGTTTCTTTGTGGTATAATACATTACTCAGTGAGTTTTGTAATTGCAATAGCATAGAACTTACTGTAATTAAAAACATTTATTTTTGTCTTTTACTTTGCACTTATTTAATGAGAGCTTTTTTATGTTTTAATGAGGTGAAAAAAATATATTTTATCTTCATCATATTATCTATGTTGGACACCTCTCTAAGTTGGATATGATTAAGGAGAACCAAGGGTGTCCAAATTACATAGGTTTTACTGTATATCTATATATAGATGGGTAGGTAATTAATAGGTAAACAAGAAGACAGGCATCATCAAATTCAAAACTATTAATGAAAACATCGCTGCTTTGTTAACTTTGTCAATCACTGAAACTTATGCAGAACACTGTATACGTCTTGCTAGTTGACTGGTATGCAAATATTATTTTTCATTTCAAATTTTTAAGCAATACTTTACAAGACACTAAATAGAAGGTCGCCAATTATACATTTAAAAAAAAATGCCATTTTCAAAACTTTTTAAACATCTACGGGACAGAAATTTTTAACAGTGACTAGAGGTAAAACCTTACAAATCTGACAATTCCAAAACCGATTTTTTTTTTTTTTTCATTTTATTTTTCTTATTGACTGACAAAAATAAAATTATGTATTTAATCCTTGTAAACAAAACGGAAAATTATGAAAATAAACCTTTTATTCTGCTTTGGTAGTTTACATACAAATAACATAAAAAATATATATTATATAAAAATCAAAGCCTAATAATTTTTAAAAATTTCATTATGCTTATATTCAACGTGAGAAATTTGAAATTTCGAATAAGGTATACGATTTATGTTTATCAAATCGTGAAAGTGGATAGTTACATATCAATGTAGAAGTTTCACAAATATTTGTGGGGGGGGGTAGGACTCTAGCATATATTATATGCCTTTATATATTACAACATGTCAAATTGCAATTTATTTTAAATTATTTGTGGGGGATCAGCCCCACAGGGCCCATTATATTTACGCCTATGCATCTAAGTCAGAAGCTGAACTCATTCTCTGTGAAATTATCTTCGAGAACGCTTATTCTCTGTGAAATCATCTTCGAGAATAGTTATTCTGTGTGGAATCATCTTCGAGAATGCTCATTCTGTGTGGAATGATCTTCGAGAATGCTTATTCTCTGTGGAGTCTTCGAAATGAAAAATCTTTGGGTGTCAAAGATAAAGCATCCTTACTTCTTTTTATTGCCAATTCGTCCTCTGTTTGTAAAAAACATGTCAGCAGGCCAGGTGTGTCCCGCGGATAGCAATTCGTCGACCCCTACGTTATATAATTAAGGGAAATAGTTTAAAATAGTTTTATTTCTTATACTTTTTAGATGGGAGGAGGTTTGGCTTTTACCGTTACGCCATTGTTTCTTCAATACACTTGCTCACAAAAAGAACTTATTCGCCAAGGTCTAAGCAATGAAGCTTATGCTCTCGCCGGATGCAATTTATTCATTTTTGTTCTTCTTATGCTAAGTAAGTTTGTTAATTTGCCTACAAGTATACTTGATAACAGAATTTAAATTTCCCCAAATACCTTCTCTATGAAAATATCTCTGTTCGTTTTGATCTTCCAGCTTTTGAGAACAAACCGCCGTTTCCCCCAAACTTGGCTCAAGCAGTGAAGAAACACGAAACTCAGTATATAAAGTCCATTAAAAGGTTGTTGAAGAACACTGATTTCAATTTAGTGCTCGTTGTCTACGGTAAGTTCATAAACAGCAATGCCTTGTCGATAAAAATGAACATTCTATTAGTGTGTGCTCAATAAAACATGAACAAAATACCGTTCACGAAAATTATTTTCGATAAAATATATATTATCTTTACTAGGGTTTAATGTCGGAGTTTTCTATGCAATTAATACTTTTGTAAACGAAATGCTGGTATCCATATATCCGGTAAGTAGTTTTAGGAACTGGTATAGTTATCTTCCCCTCCCGCCTAATGTGATAAGAAATAATAAAAATAAACTGTCTAGTATACAAAACAAAAAGAGACCAAAAGAGCATAAATTTAGTCAACCCACAGTTGTATTAAAGTTTCATAGTGCTCTAGACAGTTTTTTGCCGGGCCCCTTGTAATATATATTAAATCTGTGTAATTACAGTAGGACCTATATATAACGAACTTGGGACCAACGAAAATGCTCGCTATATCCGTTCTGGAATTTAATTTTAAACTTTGAAAATAAAGTCGGTGCAGATAACATATTTACATGTTACCTGTACACCTCTTTACACTACACACCAAAAAAAAAAAATTCGCGGAAAACATGGATATTCGCACCGCGATAAAAATTACTACGCTAGTGATAAGGCCTGATTGACAACGATTTTGAAGTAGTAGTGTCTTCACCTATAGTCTATTCAAAATCAAAAACGCATTTTTTATGAGAGGTCATATACGCGACGTTTTTTGCGATAGTCCAAAAAAACTTTGTAATCGGGTAATGTGGGGATGCCAGATCTTCAAAAGCAATTATTTACATGTCGTTATGATGTCGCTGTGCTGCTTTCAAATTAATATCCTTACCTAGCATTATTAACTAATATTACAGCATCATTATATACAACTACTTTGATATACGAGTAGTCGTCACATTAAACAGATATGTCATAATTATTAATTGCTTCTAATTCTCTTGAATACGTAACTCCAATAGTCGTAAAATAAATAGTGCCTGGACACTTTTACAATGCATCGCCATGGCAAAAAATGCTAGTGTTAAATACAGCGAGCTGCACAATATGGTGAAATATCTGTTATCACACTGCCACCATTTCAGGATTAAAAGTCATTGAACTTACAGTTCCTATCCCAGCAAGCCACATCTAGACTACAAGCTTGTGATCAAGTGATAATGTCCAGCTCAAAGACTTATTATCAAAGAGAACTAATTCTCCAGGTTATTTTCTGTTCTAATCAAAAGATAGAGTTTAAGATCAATCTGCTCGATGCCTTGACGTTGTGTTGGTACAGTATGTAATTCGGAACAAAAAAATGCAAATACAACTAAATCATAATAATAAGCATATATATAGAGAGAGAGTAAAACGAGGATATTTCGAATCTGTTTCACGTAATATCAACGTTAAAGTTACATATATACTATTGGTTTTTATTACAAAATATTTATGCTATAATAAAATAATATTACTGATAAAATATAATAAAAATAATACTGATAAAATATAATAAAATAATAATGCTGATAAAATATAATAAATAATAATATAATATATATATAATAATAATACCTTAATTAATAACATACATATGATAGCAAAATTGGTATATGGTAACCAGAAGTGGGATAAATAACTTAATAATATGAACTCCCATCCCCTTATTTTTATAATATGAATTACTGCTAATACGAACAGATTTTCTGTTATATTTGGTGTTCATCTCGATGGAGTTTGACTGTACTCAGAAATATAAATACCAGTTCAGACTTTTAATGTTAAATGAATTTGTATTTTCACAGTGATTGGTAATTAAGCGTCTAAAATTGTTAGTTTTGGAGATTTTCAATTTTAGAAGGATTTGTCTAGCAAACGGATTTGGATCTCACAGTCAGTAGGAAATGAATAAATGAGCAGTTATGCACAATGACACTAATTATAATTTACACCATCATTCTGCTAACTAAGCTTTAAAACTGTTCAATTCGATTTAATAAAATCAAATTGAACAGCTTTAAAGCTTAGTTAATGAAATTATAACTAATTCCTTTCATAAATTATTATAGCCCATGCACATTAGCAGACCATCTAACTGTAAATTTAACATTGTAAGCTCTCAGTCATAATAATAATAATAGTTGTTAGTATCCAAACTAACACAAAATAAACATACTTTTAAACAGGTTTAGTTAACCATTGACAGCTGTTTCGAGGTAAACAAGTGATACCATCATCAGAAAGGCAATTAACGAAGGTACCAGACAGTGTTGCCTAAAACAAGTGCTTACAACAACATAGACAGGGAGATACGAGAATTGGGCCGCAGAGATTTATATCACTATGCAGTGTGTTGTAAATTGGGATGTGTTCAAGTATTACCTAAGCATCTTTGTGAGGAGGTGGCTGTTGTACTTATTTTCCTATGTTAGCCAATGTTAATTTTTGCTTACCGGTATAAAATGGCTAAAATATTGCTTATGTAATGCTTGAACGCTTCCTTGAATCAAGTAATAGTTACCTTCAATCTTTAAATGCTAATGTGCGTTTCTTCTTCTTCTTCCCAAAGACTTCTAGAAGTCAAATTGGATGGGCAACTCAACTGGCTTATGTAGTCGGAGCATTAGGAATGGTAACTTCTGGATATGTATTGGACCGAACTCATAAATTCAAGTAAGCATCTTCAGAATCACAATTTTTCTTTTGTTCTTAGTGTCTTTTATAGCTTTTAAAATCTACGTTTGTTTTAATCTATTTCACAATTACAGGGAAACGTCTGCGTCTATTGCGTGGCTGAACGCTGCCTCTATTTTTACATTTACCGGACTCATGTTCGCTCAAATTGATTGGCTGTCCTATGTTGCAGTTGTGCTGATTGGGTAAAAAAAATTTTGTATCATTTTCATTGGTCATGCAAATGAATTTTACTAAGTGAAACGGAAAATACAAATGCTTGCTTAGTTTTTATACCATGCTACATTTCATTAAATAACACCTGCTATGCTGTTTCATTGCTTAAAATTTCTCCAAATACAATTAAACATTTTAATTAATTATTAACCAATTCAAGATAAAAAAAAAAGGTTAAAATAGAATGATTGCTCATTTCTAAATGGACTATAATCAAATAGGATCTGTATTAGATTTAAAGTTATGTTCATTGGGCAAAAGAATTTTATATTATAGAACCTTTTGATCTTACAAGATTAGAGAAGCACAGTCGGCCCCAGTATAAATATGTATTTTTATAATTTAGTCCATTCAATTTATCAAAACTTCCATAAGTAAATCGAAATCACCAGCTATTGTAATCGAGTGATTGGCAGAAGTAAATTTGCACCCGTCTTTGTGAAATTTTAATTCTAAAGCTGTATGTATTTATTCAAAGTTAAGATTGGAAAAAAGTATCAATGTTCCTCCTGTTTTCATATGTGATTATCTCAAAATTCAAATTATATTTAATGATAGAAATTAAATGCAATAACGTATTTTTATATAAATATGTTTACTGGGTAATTTTATTTCAACCTTCATATTATTAACTGAAAAATATTTTAGCTTCGTATATATATTTATTACATTTCAGGCTTTTTTCGTTGTGCTACGCTTCTATTGGGTTTGAACTTGCCTGTGAAATTGTATATCCAGAATCTGAAGGTTCTTCTTCTGCACTTCTAAGTGCTTCATCAATGGTATACTACAAAATCTTTAGACTTATTTTTCAGTTATAGAAGCTATGAATAATGAGCACAAACTTGATCATATAAGACTAAATGAGTTTATTTCTGTCTTTTACATTTTGTGTTTAAGTCAACTTTTACTTTTGGCAAAATCACCACGATCATACAAATATGGAAATTTCTCATTTACGTACAATGAAGCAATCTCGTTAATGATCATAAAGTTATCCCTGGCTTCGGTAATACGTGGAAGAGCTTAATAAAATTCCATACAGTAATAACTCCATTCCAGTTTTGCCCCTTTTTTCCTTGGAGTCTAAAGCATTTACAGCAAGTAAGTATCGATGCTGCCAGACAATCACTAGAAGTATAAAATGGTGACAATCTGTGTTAGTATGGAGTTCACTCCAGCCAATTCCTCGCAAAAAATAGCCATATCTGTCTAAAACGTGCAGATGAGCTCCATTCAACACCTAAAATTACACTCCACAGTGTAGTTACTCTCCTTTAACGTATTCTATACAATACTATGTGTTAAACGACCATGCTAACCACACACGTAATTAACAGAGAACTGGCTTTTACAACAGTCTTTGATTTTACCATGTTTGGCGCAGTATAGCCCAGATGCTCTTGCGCCATAAAAATCCAAACAAACAAGCAATACTATGTTGACTTTTAAATTTATATAAACATTCATTAAACAGTGAATGCTTTCATATATCACTTTTATATTAACAGGCACTTGGTTTAATTTTTACAAACTCTGGGTCCAGCCTATTGAAGAATTATGGTACTTTTTCCTGCAATTTGCTTTTCTGCGCGACTCTCCTGTTCAGCAGCATAATTTCTGGTAAGTTGTAAAAATATGAAGTTATTTTAAAATTTAACAATTTTATTTATGATTAAGAACCCCTGTCGAAACAATTGCAAATGACATGCATACATTCTGATATGGATAGATAACCATGCTTATGCCAATTTCGATTTAAACATATAGTTTTGCAGTGCATAGATCATTTATTCATTTATAACAAAATTGCTGATTTCTTTAAATACATGCATGTGCTTCTTTTGCATAAAAACAAAAGTACATGTTCTGTTTACTTTATACCTATTTTTTATTACCTGGGTAAGTGTACACATAGTATGTATGTCAATTTACTTGTGTCCTGTATGCATTTTTATACCAATATTTTACTACCTTTATTACCCATATTTTATAATAGCCCGCTCTCATCATTCATTTACAGGAAAATGATAAATATCACAGTTTCACCGTATATCATGAGCACTCATATGAGTACTTCTGCGGGGGAGGGTTGAGAAAAATTACTACCTCATGCTCAAGGCTGTCAAACATTTTAGTGAATGTACAAGATACTAAAATGCTGCAACAATAATTGATACTGCTTGATAATTAATAGTAAGCTAAATAGTACCTTATTTTAAAATGTGACTGTAAAACTTTTGAAAATAAATGCATAGCTGAATCGGGAAAATAAAATTTTTGAACCTCTAGAGGGGACCACTCAAACCCCCCCCCCATATCGGCACCCATGCTGCATGTTACTCCTGTATGCCATGATATGGGGAAGGGTCATATCCATCCACTCACTACGATGCAGTTATTTTTTCTATATATAGAGTTGTATATATGTAAACCTCCCTTATTACAAAACTTGTAACCCCGTCTTATGAACTTCCTGCTTATGCCTATGCTGTATATCATGCATATTTTTATTATTTAATTGTTGCTAATGTCTCGTAATTTAGCAATTAAACTTTATCATAGGTATGTAAGTAAATGGAAAACAACAGATATAAAGGTCCGCTACTATCCATGGTTGATATTAAGATGTTTTATCCATAGATACGGCTATTCCATTATATACAGCTTATTTAGTGCCATTCCCATTATTTGTATTACTGTTTTGAAACTGTTTTTACTATTACTTGTGATACATGTATTTATATTACTATTGTTATTATTATCATGAACGTTACTGCTAAACTGCTACCTACAGCTCTTTTTTTTTTTTAATTTTAAATTTTTGCAATATTCCGTGATTTAGCCAGGGACAACCCTTCAGACTTTGCATTTTTCCTGTGATAAAACTGCCTGCATATAACTAAATATTTAAAAGTTGTAAATTATGCTCAATCACGTCGTTACCTTACCAAATATACTTTCATGATGACAGAATCTAAAAATATATGTACAGCTTCGGATATAGGAGTAGGGTTTTATGGGTGTGTAGAATACGAGCATGCCCCCACTTACGAATATTTTTCAAACAAATTGCAATTTTACATATATTGTAGTACATAAATGTGTAGCAATTCCTCCACAGGCTCATTGCAACTCTGTTTCGTACCAAAATTCCATTCTCACGGACATCTGGCAATGCGTCACACATATAACCAATTTCTTGGAATTTCCACCAAAAACGAAGAATACAAACATTATCCAACTTCGAACTCTCTCGCATATATTTTCATTTAATGGGCAAAAACTGTCAAGAAAGACAGCTCAAAGTTAACATAATTCCAAGCAAGTTCTCCCCTCTGTGGGGTCAAACTGACCAATAGAAATATATATATAAACTATTGCATCAGTATTCAATTGTCCAATCATGGTCCATAAGAATTATTCAAAGTAAAGTTTTGGACTGAACAACACGCTCTTGCTCCTTAACTTTCGACCTGAGAGGACAGTCGCTGCTAGCCTTAAAAACGATCCTCAATATGTAACTTATGCAACCTAACGAACGCCCGGCATCATTCAGTGGTCTGTACACGTTTTCTGCCTCTTCACGGTAGTGCTACAACCTTCAACTCTTTAATAAATATTATGTTTAATGTACATCCCCCTCTCTCGTCTACTGCATTCACTGCCACATAAAAAATACCTTCTGAAATAACAGTCAAACTATGCCACATGACTTATGTCACCTGGTACCTGGTCAGCCGTCCACACACACACCATGGCGCAGCAGCTGGCCATCCATCATACCTTGCAGCAGTTGATGACCCAGCCGTGATCGTATAGTGGTAAGTATGCCCACCTGTCACGCAGGAGACCGGGGATCGATTCCCTGCCGGGGTGCCAAACTGCCGTGAGGTATGAGGGGTCGCTAACTGCTGCGCCGTGGTGTATGTGTGTGGACGGCTGACCAGGTGAGGAGTGACATACGTCATGCAGCATAGTTTGACTGTTACTTCAGAAGGTATTTTTATATGGCGGTCAATGCAAGTAGACGAGAGAGGGGATGTACATTAAACATAATATTTATTAAAGAGTTGAAGGTTGTAGCACTACAGTGAAGAGACAGAAAATGTGTGCAGGCCACTGCATGATGCCAGGTGTTTGTTAGGTTGCGTAACTTATATATTAAGAATCTTTTTAAGGCTAGCAGCGACCATCCTTCAGGTCGAAAGTTAAGGAGCAAAAGCGTGTTGTTCAGTCCAAAATTTTACTTTCAATGATTTTTGTGGACCGTGATTGGACAACTGAGTACTGACACAATAGTTTATATATATTTCTATTGGACAGTTTGACCCCACAGAGGGGAGAACTTGCTGTGAGTTATGTTAACTTCAAGCTGTCTTTCTTGACAGTTTTTGCCCATTAAATAAAAATATATGCGAGAGGGTTCGAAGTTGGATAATGTTGTATCCTTCATTTTTTGGTGGAAATTCCATGAAATTGGTTGTAAGTGTGACTCATTGTCAGATGTCTGTGAGAACGGAATTTTGGCGCAAAATGGAGTTTCAATGAGCCGGTGGAGGAATCACTACAATGTTCATAATATGTGTGTTTGCAACCCCCTCTCCACAATAATTTTGGAAACTCTACGTTGATGGTTCTGGATTCTTATAATTAGAAATCTTCCACACCAAAAATGACTGAAATTAACAATTACCGTGCATATGTTAGTGTTCAACTTATGGCTCGTCAGTAACTGAATAGTATCCAAAGTAAAACTAAACATATAATTTAGAAGAAAAAACAATTGCACAATTCATAAAACAAAGACATATATAATTCATATGGTGAAGTATACATAATTCATAAAATAAAGAAGCATATAAATAATAAAATAAAGAATATATATATACATATACACACAGAGTGTCTCAGCACCAGAGTTACAAACTTCAAGGGGTCATAGTACTCATCAAGGTGAACGATATTTGTCATAGAACCTAAGGTTGCAAACTACCCATCGTTCACCGAATTATAAATTTCATGGGGTCATAATAGTACTCATCAAGCTGAACGATGTTTGTCAATAAAGCCTAAGGTCGCAAACCACTCACAGCGCCAGTTTTAAAACCATCCAGCATACACAAATATTTACAAACAGTGTGTGAAGAGAGCCAGATACTTCTCAGATTAACTGATCAAGTGAATAGCTGATTAGGACAATGCATGTTGTGCTTCTCATGCACTGGTTGTAAATGTATGTGCATGCAGGGCAGTTTTAGGACTGGAACTGTGGATGATTTACAACCTTAGGTTCTATGACAATTATCGTTCATCTTGATGAATACTATGACCCCTTGAAATTAGTAACCCTGGTGCTGAGACACCCTGTATATATTATATATATATATATTTGGCACAGTATAGCCCAGATGCTCTTGTGCCGTAAAACATCTAAACAAACAAACATATATATATATATAATTCACGAAGTGAAGGCATTTACACGTGAAGACCACCATTGATTTAAAGACATAAAAGAATCATTTTTGAGAAGTAGAGATAGCGTTGTTTCCTTTGGTGCCAAGAAGCAGGATTCAACTCCCAAGAGCATGAGTGTGTACCATCTTTTTCTGCCGATCCACAATCCCAGGTTTAATCCCCTAAGTAACAATTATTCAGATCCTTCGAAAAACTAGGAGTCCTAGTTCGGCAGACCTTAGTTATCCTTGCGCTATAAAACATGAGCAAATCTCAGGAATAATGGCTGTATTTTCAGACCCCAAAATTGCTTGAATAGCTTTGTCTGCGCCACAGAAATTTTTTGAATGTTATTCCGTTGTTATTCAAAAACAAGTTATTTATACGGGAGTATGTAGTTTATTGATTCATTCACTCATTTATTGAAACATTTCTATTGTGTATTTTTCAGTGTTCATTAAATGCGATTGCAAGAGAACGAAGCAAAATATGAACATTAAAGACTGTGTGAAACCAAAACACTCTGCAAATCCTCCACTGAAATTAGAGACCCCTGCAATTCTTATGAAGGACATTAAAATTTTCTGATACCTTGCAAATACAGAACTATGAATAAATAAAAAAAATTACTGTTTAAATAATACTATGCATGTGTCATGAAATTAGTGTTTTATCGAAATGTTAAAAAAGTTTAAGAGTATGGCATAGGAGACAAACACTTCTAAAATATATTCTTTATTTAAAAGTCTATATTCTATAAGTCTATAACAGTAGTTCCCAACCTTTTTCAAGCCACGACCCACTTTTGCACTAGCCAAGTAATCGACGACTCACCCCACTTTTATAGTAACCAAAAGATCTGCGACTGCCACAGGGACTGCCGCCGGCACATTTGTATAATAAAAGCATTTTTTACAGAATAAAGAAAACACATGAAATATAAAATTATATTATATATATTATATTATGTACATTATATTAATTATGTATATTATATTATGTATATTCATGTATATTATATTATGTATATTCATGTATATTATATTATGTATATTCATGTATATTATATTATGTATATTCATGTATATTATATGTATATATATTCATGTATATTATATTATGTAGATTCATGTATATTATATATGTATATTCATGTATATTATATTATGTATATTACAGATATAAAGTTAACAACCATTAGTAAAATATTGCAATGTGTGTAGCCATGTTGAAATATAAAAGCGTTGGAAACATTTGGTATAAAATTCCTTACAAAAATAATTGCAACTAAAAATAGTTGTGGCAACTCCACAGAAACCGGATCACGAGCCCCAAGTTAGGAATCACTGGCCTATAAATTCATTTTAGTGTCTACAACTGTATTAGAAGAAAAGACTATTTCCTATAATTCATTTGACCAGCCTTTTTACAAGGCTAAGTGTATTAGTATTTGCCACTATTAAGCGTAACAATATTAGAAAGCTAATTAATATTAGAGAATTGACTAATTAATATTGGAGAGCTAATTATGTATTAACAAATTACAGGGAAAACCATCTATCTACAGTTGAAATTAATAATTTTTGTTTTTATGGCACGAGGACAGCAAAGTATGTGCTGCACTGAGACCTACAGGTTTCCGTGACATCTGTACCCTGCAGCCATGGGAACCAAACCACTGACTATGGTGGATAGAAAAACAGCACACGTTTCATGGTACCATTGAGAAGCGAACATGGATCAACGACTCAATGAACAAATGCATTACTACAATACCACTGTAGATTCAGAGCACATACATTTTCCCGAAGAATCTAAACCTCTTAAGATCTAGGAGACCAAACCCTGGATTATGGTAAGTCAATAAGTCTGTCGGTTGCTGTTTGAAGTCAGTAATTTCTTTTCCTCACCGCAGGGCAAATTATTAAGAAGGCACTGTGGAAAAACTAATTATGAAAAATCTATTATCTAGTGCCCAGTGATCAGAATTCCTTCAGTCCATTTGTATATAAAATTTTGAAACCTTATTTAACAAGATTTTTACTTTTGCATGTTTTGTTTTTTTTTGTGTGTTTAATAATCACTGACGAATAAGTACTTGAATATACGGAGGATTTAGATTAAAGAAATATCTTTATATCTTCTTCCAGCACTAAAATCATGCAAAAAATTGAATTCAGTTGAAACATTACTTGTATGTATGAGTATAATGTGTTTTAATTTATATTTGTTTGTTAGTTTTATGGCAAAAGGACTTTAAGGGTCATACTGCACTGGGAACTGCATTTTTTCAAGGAATCTGAACTAGAGCCTTGCACAGGCCTGTCCCAAGAAACCAACCTGAAGTTCAGGCCTGGATATTTTCAGGACAAACCCGTGCAGGGCTCTACTCTACAGCTCTAACTAATAAGTGGAATGACATAGCAGAAATTTTCACTTTTGGGTTTTGCTCGTTGTGAAAAAAGAAAGAAGCAATGCATTTTCGTGCCCAGAAGAATAGCGAACCGGTTGATGCTCAACTTCAACATTGGTGCCATCTTCAGACTAGAGCCCTGAACGAGCTTGTCCTGAAAATGTCCAGGCCCACACTGGCACAAACTTCAGGTTTGGCTCGTTTTGATACCACAGCAAACCCGTAGAAATCGAATTTGAAAGGGCTCTGAAAAGATATTTCAAACATTTCCCTTATACTTCTAATCTAATGCTTCTAAACTAATTCTAATGTTTCCATAATGGAATTTTTAGTTATATGAATTTCTTGACATAAGAAATGCAAACCGGTCCGAAAAAATGCACATAACTATTGAAGCTTTTCACGTTTGTTTTCGGCAGTATAGGAACAGCGAAGATCATGACACATCAGGACCTTGTATTCAATCGGATTCAAACCTCTGCTAGTGAGGGAACCAATCTATGAAGTATGGTAGGTAGGAAAAGAAAAGGTAGAGGGGGGTATGTATTCTGCAGTGGCGATTTTAGAACTTGAGAGGCCTAAGACACAACCTAATTTTAAGGGCCCCCCCCTCCTTTTAAATATTTTCTTTGTAGCGTTTCCTGTCCCTACCTGTCTTACAACCATTGGCGTAACTAGGGGAGCTACGGATTTACCCATTAGAAAAATATAACCCTTCAAAAATTTCTGACTCAATAAAATATCTAAATAATATGTGCTGACCATGGGGGTGTGAGCTATGCAACCCCCCTCCTCCTCAAATTAAAAATTAGTCGACCCTATATTTGAACGTTTTTCGTTTGGTTGAAAGATTCAAGTTGAGAAAAATCCATTCACCTAATTTTCTGCCACACTATGCACTTCCACGAAAAAAATATTATGTGCCATTATTTACTGGATTGTCCAATTTTTGGTTTAAAAAGAAAAAAAAAAAAATTTTTTTAACCAAATTAACAAAATTATAACGTTATTTTCTAAATAATATATATATATAGCAAACTGAAACATTGAATAATAAAATGTGCAAATATTCACACTTAAAAAAAAAAGTCTAGTTTTTGCACACTTAATTCATAATTTGCGGAAAGAACATTTTGCAAAACTCACCCTCTTAGATGCTTGTTGTGCTTCTGTTTCTGTTTGTTATTGTTAACTGTACAATAAAAAAAATTGCTAATAGTATGGAAAGGTCGGCCGAACTGGCAGCACAGTATTTCCAGAAAGGATTGGACGAAGTCCAAAAGATGTATATTGGAGACTAAACTCAGAGGGGGGGGGGTGAGGCTCCCATTAGCAATGTAGTCAGGGATCTGTTTCCGTTTAAGCATTAGCTGGGCTACTGGAAGATCCAAAGAGGTGGGGATGAGACGATAACCTCTCCTTGAGCAGGGATTATATCATAGAAATGAAATGGAAAGTACTTAGATACTGTGGCTAAAATCAGAATCCGAAAAATCCCCCACACACACACATACATTCCTTGAAAGATTTATGGATAAAGACTTTTAGATCCACTATTCAGCTAGGCTTTGATTGGCTAGTACTGATAGCGCAGGAAGAACACAAACCCTTCAAACACTTTGCAGGCAAATTGGCAAGACAAAAATTTGTTTTTCTTACTTCTTACGGCTGCTAATAGTGTGATGTCGATAAGAGGAACTGTGAGACACTGCTATGTGAAGTCTATAGAACCTTAATAGAAGTGATATTAAAGGTCTGCCTTCTTATTTTTAATTGAACTATCTTTTGTGATGTTCAAGAATTCAAACTTACATTGGTCAATTCAGCTTTCACAAGAGTCTTGAAGGCATCTGAAGTGTGTATATTTGTGGTGTTTCTGGAAGTGTCATTTTTACTCATAAATGTAGTGTGGTGTTTAAACATCTTGAGTTTAGTTTCTGTCCACATGCCTATTACTTTGGTAAATGGATTGCCATGCCCATGGGAAATTTTTTTGTGGGAAGGTTTCGTGAGGATTGCGAAATTGACAAAGATCAGATGCAAATAAATCTTTAAAAGCGAAAAGTTCATCGAGCAATTCAATACCACTTACATCTCTTGTCGCCGTCTGACAGGTAGATTTGCAGATTATTAAACTTCTTTCACAAAAATCTTCAACATCACTTTGTAAAAACAGGGCCATAGAACAAGTAAATTCTTATACAATGATTTTCGACACCCACATTTAAATAAGCTCTAAATAAAGCTTTGTTTTGTTTAGGAGAAAAGGAGATGCCGTCCCCATCCTGGATTCGAACCAGGGCTCCTCCATTGATCCCGAATTGTCTTGACCGTTAGACGAAAGAGAACAGAAACAACGCTCACTTTCTCCGTATATAAAGATGTACTTTGCTATTTCCCTTCTCAGGGCTAGCACAATTGCTAAATAATGGCCAATACACAAATTCACCGGGGTGAGTTTTTCGTGGGGTTTTTTTTTTATTACTAATAAATTCTCCACCCATGCTAGACTCATATAAATGCCACTCATGCAATAACTCATACTAGAGCTTTTTTGGCATAGGAGAAAAAGAGACGGCGTCCCCATCTTGGATTCGAACCAAGGCCCCTCCGTTGAACCCGGAATGCCCTGACCACTAGACAAACGAGGACAAGAACAACGCTCTGTTTCTCCATATATAAGGATGTAAGATATTATTACCCTTCTCAGGGCTAGCACAATTGATAAGTAATGGTCAATGCACAAAGCCACCGAGGCGAGTTTTTGTGAGTTTTCATGGGGGAATTTATTATATAATAATTTTCGACAGGGAAGGCTACTGGACTGGGAAGGTGTTTTTCCCTGAGAGGGATAATAGTATCTTTCATCCTTATTTACGGAAAAAGAGAGAGCTTTGTTCCTGTCCTCATTCGTCTAGCGGTCCAAGACACTCCGGGCTAAACGGAGGGACCCTGGTTCGAATCCAGGATGGGGAAAGCGTCTCTTTTTCTCCAAAACAAAAAAAGCTCTAGTTTAAGTTTATTTCTACATGGGTGTCGAAAATTATTTTATAATTTTTTAGCTTAATTTTTTTCCGGATTCAAAGCGCATCCTGCGCCCCCTTTGGTGTGGCGCCCCCCTGCAACGCTTACCGTGCTTACCGTGTTACGCCGGCCCCGTTTTACAAGACCTTATGTCTGTTCATTATAAAACTAGTGAAGTCATCAAGAAGAAATGCAAAAAGGTGATTTCTGCAAATTAAGATTTTGAAAGCATTAAGAATATAGGAAAATTTCTAAGTGGTGATGCTACAATAGAACTGTCCTTGTCTCCTACCATGGCATTGGAGCGTTCGTTGCTACAACTTAAAATTAACGAACTGGATTTTCATACGTTCCCCTCAAAGATTAGTTTTAAATACCTCTCTTACCTTTTGCATCAACAAACAACAAAAA
>QLNU02004432.1:33787-46588 GCA_006491805.2 Dysdera silvatica | reverse complement strand
CTTAAATCCCACATCAATACCATTAACCAAAGCCCAATATGTACCCATTTTAAATGATGCAAATGGAGTTGTTATAAAACACAGCATTTTTAACATTCCATTTAATATATAAATGAAGAATCAATAAATTTAGGCAGATCATAGCTGGTCTGAATTAGAAGAATTGGACCTGCGATGTACATTGATTGGCGTTATGAGCCAATAATCATGGGTTAAACAATGTTTTAAAGATCCGACATTCCCCATTCAATGCAGACATTATACAGGAAAACCTGTTCGTTTATAACCATCCATGCGGCAGAGATTTAAACACATTTTTTGTTTGAAAGAGACAAAAAATAGAAAGAAATAGAAAGTCATTAATTTCATATTACATCAACGTAACACTGTATAATCATTTACAAGTAGTAATTCAACAAATTCAGTATGGCCAAGTAATACCACAAATGCAGGGAGAGAGTATCCGTCTGCTCTTGGTTCGAAGTGGAATCTGCCGCTGCTTGTTGCTTGCCTCGCTCCGTGCGTTACCATGCGCAGAGTTAACTTGTGCGGATTTTAATTCCACCTTACGGTTTTACGGTCAATACCTAGAAAACTACGCAAAATCTCATTCAAGATCCTCGCGTGCAATTTTCTACTGGCCCCTCAAAAATTCATATTGTTTTATGGTTTTTAGTAAAAAATCCGGGTTGCAGATGCCCCGCGTCTTCTATGTTTAGACGCAACGCTTCCGACTTGTCCTCTTGCTTCTTTGTTATATTTTACGTCTTGCTTTACTTGTGAAAATTAATTTGAATTTGGATTAAAACAACGAAATGAAATGGCGCAGTATAGCCCAGATGCTCTTGCGCCATAAAACACCTAAACAAACAAACAACGAAACGAAACGCAGCCGTGATTGTGGAACAGCTAAGGAGAAAAAAAAAATCGCCAAACAAAAATTTATCTGCAAGTGTATCATGATATGTAGTAAGGAATGGCTGTTTTACAAAGCATCGAAAGTTTTTAAATTTTTATGTGAACTCGCAGTTTTACCATATTTTGAATAACTTTTTCTTGCAGCATTTTATTAAAAGTTCAGAAAAATTTCCTCAGGATACTTTAAAAAATAGCGCGCTATTTGCGCCGAGAGTTTGCGGCATAGTTTCGGAATATTTCGGCTTTCGTTATCTACATACGCTGCGGCTTGCAGATTAATTCAGTAGTAAATTTAACTAATCAATATATTTAAATAACTTACGTAGTTTATAATCCTATTCCGTGAAAAAACGCCACCAGGTGCCTGTTTCTAGAATTTAAAAAAAATTGACTTAAAAAACGATTTTAACGTTAATTAACGAGTGTTGACTTTTTTATGCGCGATTTGTCCCCGATGCGCCACCTATTGGCAAAATTGTAAACATAGAATATAAGACGTTGAATATAGGATAATTGATAATAATTTGATGATTTTGATCACTATTTTATATATTTTGCAGTGGAATACATGTCAAAATTAATATTTCATTTTTATTTGTGAATTTAATTTAATACTGGGAGTCAAAATTATATTTCAAGTGAACATGAATTGTTTCTACGGCCCCGAAATGTTTTTAGTTTATAGTCATGGAAAAGTCATGGAATTTTTTTTTACCCAGAGAATACAAACCCTGTAATACACAAAAAATATGTCACGTCGGTCAGTTTTAAAATAAAATGTCTCCATATAAATAGAATGTATATAAATGAGATGCTCATGAAATGTTTACATGTTATAAAATAAAATGAGGTTCACGTGGTATAAAATAAAATGATGTTTACATGTTATAAAATAAAATGAGGTTCACGTGTTATAAAATAAAATGATGTTTATATCTTATAAAGTAAAAGATTACATACTAAAAATACTTTTGTCCGTAGATAAATACACGGTGATTATAACTAAACTTGACCTATTTAGAGCACCCTGCAGCTTGAACCATTCAGCGGATTTTCACCAAAATTAGTAAATAGACTATTCCAAAGATGCCGAGACGGGTATTTCCTCACGTTGTCTCTACTTTCCTAAAAAAAAAATTTAATCAAAATCGGCGGGGCACTCACTCCGGGTTCCCCTGTTAGCTGAAATTGAGATTGTGCGAAAAATCAAGGGCTATTTTTCAATTCGAGTGCGAAATTCACGGACAAAAAAGACCGGATATAGTAAGTGAAATGGAGTAAAATTTTCATCACCTAAGGAGTAAATTTGATGTGAAAATGATGACATTTGGAAAAAATTTTGATTTGAAAAAATGATGACATGCATGTAGGCACCAGCATGAGATGACATTTCACTTTATTAAAATACACCAATTGCCAATCGAATTTCGAGGCTATCCAATCGAATCTATCCATGCTCTCTTTATCTATTGGATAAGTATTCCGTTTCGTAGTATTTATTATTAAAAAAATGTTTTTAACATTTCTTATACTATGGTCTTTTTAACAGGTTTTTTGGTCGAAAAGTACTTTCAGTGTTCGAAACGGCTAAATCATGAGCGCTGACTTTTATATTTAATTGTCAGAAAATGGTAACTATATTGAATTTGCTAACACAGCTTACGGTGACACTCTCACCTGCAAATTTTCAAACATATTAAGCGCCCTTCTAAGCATTGCAGTTTCAATTTTACAGAGCATATATATTTTCATAAAATAAAAGAGTTGAAAGCATATGTAAATTTTTTACCGTTTTTCCATCTGATACGACGACTTTTAACGTGTAGTAAATTTGTCTCTCGTAGTCTAGCGGTTTGGCAACTATTATTTCCCCGCTAAAAATGTAAATTCAGAATCATTAAATCCTTAGTAATTTTTACTTCCAATTCGACGATAAAAAATTAAAATAAAAAATTTGAAAGTACTTACGAATTTCGCACTGCAAATTCTTCTGTAGGATTTTCTAATATTTGCAACCGGACACGCTGAAACAAATATATAATTGCGAGTTAAAATCTATATGAAAGACGAAAATCAAATATAAATTTCAAGCCAAGTAGTATATTCTTGAGGATGAAATATAACACTTATCACTTCTTTTTTATTGGTTAAAATTTTATGGCAAAACGACACTAGCATAGGTGTACGCAGAAAGTTCATAAGGGGGGGTTATAGGCTCAATGGGGGGGGTTACAGAGATACAATTCACATGTTTCTATGTTAACTATAAAAAATTTCACTGCAGTGGGATGTTACAACTCTCATCAACATATTCTGCGTACGCCAATGGACAATAGAGTTTATTCTGTGCTAAAAGAGGTACATTTCTTTTTACATTCGTGCATTTACATTGTAAAGTCATTTTTTTCCTCTCTTACCTTTGTGTCTTTACACAAATTATACGAAGTCTAAAGTGAAGTAAAAATTTCTTTTACACAAGAAGACGGCGGTATGAATGTATTAACTAACTTCACGTTAAGAACTTATTAAATATTTATCCCCAAAACATTCCGATTAGGAAAACAGTTTTTAATTTATTTATTTAATAATTAACAAAATTATTTAAGTAGATAGTTACGAAGCTCCGTATTTTTGTCAACACCTGATATTAGAAGCGAATAGTTAAACGAATTTCTGTATAATAGAAGCTTCAACGTAAAGTAGATGTTACTGTTTAAGAATACAGTTTTCTAACTTTAAAATAAATGGAATTATAGAAAAAGTTGGATGGAGGGAAACATGACTTCAGAAAAATAGCGTCAGGTAATGGCGGAGGAGAACTTTGGCTGGAAGTGGTTTGGCGACGATCGTTAAACACGCTTTAATTCTTAGAAAACTAACACTAGAAAAAATTAAGATACAATGAATGAAACATATATCACCCATAAGCCTAATTGTTAAAATACACTGAAAACAACTTACGAAGCAAAACGAAAATTTATGACTAAAATTTTCTTTTTGGATAAAAGTTTTGGCTAATAAATTAATATTAGATTTATATTGTGTTAATATGTTTTCCCTATTCAAATAACGGGAAAACTTTTACAACTTCATTGCTTAACGTAAAATTTCTCAGGTAAGTTGCTAAAAAAAAAAATATATATATATATATAAAATATCTATTCCTTCGCACTTCTGCATCTTCATCAGTGTCGCATTAAAGTTTTGAGGCCCCTGGCCTACTGGTATTATGAGGCCCCAAGTAAACTTGCTCAAAAGAACCGTTTATAAGAGAACACGTCTCTGGAGGCCCTCTAGCTGACGGAGGCCCCTGGCTGCAGCCCCTAAAGCCCATGCATTAATTCGGCACTGATCTTCATAATAATTTTTAACTGTTATCAACATGTAGTCGATCGTAATTAGATCGGGGAATTTCAATTTCAGAATGGGTGTAGAAATGCATACCTTGTCACCAGGTTTAGTGATATGTATTGTTGTCACAACTTGACCCACAGGTGCGCTCTCCAAGACAGTTGCCACGTAATCAGGCTGTAGGAATTTGAGGCCTTCTGGAACCGCAGCACCCTCCATTTCAACAGTCAGTGTGGTAAGCGAATAACGATCAGCGTTGTCCATTTGAGTGGCTTTCAACACTAAAGTTAGCGGCAATCTCAAATCCTTTTCTGGCAAGGCTTTCCGGACGCTTATTTCTGCTGTTTCAGGATTTACTTCGAAATAGGAATATTCGTTGGAATCTGTACCAAGAGTTAGAACATATATTTATAATAAGCCAAGTTGTACTACAATGTAAACAAAATAAGTTGCTGTACATTCGCGCTCAGTTGGCGCGTGATACCGTTAGCAGACGGGTTAGTCCATTGCAGTTTAGGGAAGGCCGTCTTGGAGGAACTGGTTTTTCCCGCGCGAAAAACCAGTTTCGGCAAGACGCCCTTTCTTAAACTGCAATCGACTAACCCGTCTGCTAACGGTATCAGGCGTCAGGTCTGCGCGAACGCACAATATGTAATTGTGTGAAAAAAGTACCTAAAATTAAAGAGTATTGTGCGTTCGCCCAAAGCTGACGCCTGATACGTTAGCAGAAGGTTAGGCCATTGCAGTTTATGGAGCGTTGCCGAAACTGTTTTTCCCGCGCGAAAACAGTTTCGGCAAGACGCCCGTCCATAAACTGCAATGGCCTAACACTTCTGCTAACGGTATCAGGCGTCAAGTCTGCGCAAACGCACAATATGTAATTGTGTGAAAAAAGATGCATAAAATTAAAGAGTACTCTGCGTTCGCGCAGACTTTACGGTTGATACCGTTAGCAGACGGATTAGTCCATTGCAGTTTAGGGAAGGGCGTCTTGCCGAAACTGGTTTTTCGCGCGGGAAAAACCAGTTCCTCCATTCCCAGTTCCCTAACTGCAATAGACTAACCCATCTGCTAACGATATCACGCACCAACTGAGCGCGAATTCACAGTACACCTATATGCTTCTGATGTATACTGATATGCGTGTGTCAGAACTGTAGCCAGAATGATCAGGCAACTGGGGTAAGGCACGGGGCCTCTGGGGACAAAGCAAAGATCATATTGGGCACGGGAACCCGAGGATTGTTCTATATATATATAAATAGCTCGGTGGGGCCATTGGGATTGCGTCCCTGCTGGGCCCGGCTTGGCTTGCGTGTTGCCCATATTCTTTAGTAATACAGTTGCTTCTCTCTATGTTCGTTGTAATCAACGTTATTTACGTTTAAAAACAGCATTTTACTGTCTCAGTAAATATATCATAGAATTATGCGCATTTCAAATAATGTCTTTTCTCTTTAACGACGTTAGTTCTCCGTCTTTAGAAGTGGTTAATAAGAGATGTAGTTATAGATTAGTATAAAGATAATAATGAACTAATAACGCAGTGTAAGTTTTATTTATAATAAGAACTACGAAATATGTGTAATTCTCCAGATTAAAACTCCAAAAAAATTAACGATTAAAAAGTAAAAGCCAGTAAAATTTGTATAATTTTACAGGTTATAATTTTTATCTTTCTTTTCTAATAGTTTTATTTAATTTATTGGGAAGTGTTGATTTGGTACGCGATATCAATTAGGATATTTTCTTTATTGTACAAGACAAAAATTTCAGTTACACAATGCGATCGACAGTCATCTCACCTGAATTAAAAGAATACTGTATTTGAGCTTTTATACCCGTATCGGGATCGATGGCCTTTACAGGCTCTGGTTCTGTAACAAGACGAGTTCCCTATAAGAAGAAAGGAAAATAATGAGCAGAAACTAGGTATTTTCAAACTAATTTTTCAAGATCATAAGTATTCATTTTAAGCATTCACTTCTTACATAAACCAAACACATTTTTAGTTCTCATCAATGTGAACAAAATTCGTTCTTCATTCTCTTGATTTCCCATGCTTGCTTTAAACTGTCAGCCTTTCTCAAACAATTTTTCCTATTCTTTGTATTGTTCTGTAAAATTCAAACCCAAAAGTTCAAAGACATACACATTTTATGACTAATTCTGATGACGTGGTTCGTATTTGTTCAGTAAATATAACTCTATTATTCTTTGATACTAGCTATAGGGATTAAAAACCATTGTTCCGCGTCAATAACGTTGTTCTTGAAGATAATTAAGTCTTCGAAGCAATTGTTAATTAGAAGTTAGAATTCGATAACTACACGGATGAAAGAACTTTTTTCTTCAGTTTTATGCAAAATATTACCTGCAACGTGTGAACAGATCTTGGTCCATTACTTGTTCTCAGACTCATAAAATTAAAATTTAACTTTGAAAACTTGTAATTTTAATTATCAAAGGTACCTATATTGGCATAACTACAGCTTCTACAACTATAAGCCGGCACCTCCGCCGCAATTTTCTGATCTACTTCCAGCTTCATAACACAACGTTTACTATTGGAAAATTAATAATCCATCTTTTTCTTTTTACAGGATCTGTTTCAAATCTAAACGTTCTATGTTTATTTCTCGAATGATTAGAAACATTCCCAGCGGAACACTCACCCATTTCACCTTATTTTATTAAAAATAACACACTTGGAAATCACTCAACTTTAACACAGCAGTGAATGGGATGACGTCATACAATGGCAAAAATATGGCGGATATGCATCAGCTCTCTTTTCTAGGAGCCTTGGGTATAACTGTTGTCATTTGAACATTGCGTATTGTGCAGTCGTATCTGTTCATTACGAGTTGTGTAAAACAGCGTTAAAAGATCGCTGGACTTGTTTTATCCTTTTTTGAAGGAAAATTCATCTAGTTGGTTGTCTCACTAATACTTTTGTGGCTAAATTATTTCTAGGTATATGTACAGTGTGTGTATTTATATCTGACCCTTGATGCTTGATCTGAAGCTTGATCTTGGAAAACCTTGTTCAGAAGATTATAGTTCGAATGGTAAATGGAGCAAAAATGATTGCAAAGTGTGTTTACGAGGTATTTGATTTCGTTTTCGGTAAACACCACATTACATAAACCCCCCAATCCGTGAAGAAACCACTGATAAAAACGGAACTAAAAAAAATAGCCAAAACAGTAAATATGGGCCCATGGCAAATAGAACTACAACAACTCTATTAATAATGGGTATTGTATTTTACTGTTTGTCAGAATGGCAGTCAAGTTCATTTGTCAAATTGTGGACTCTTATAACAATGAACTATATTTCTATCCATAATTCGTGAAACTATAACCTTTGACTAAATAATTTTCGACATCCACGTTTAAGCACAAGGTAGACATTTTTAGGTATGCGAAAAAAGTGATGCCGTCACCGACCTAGAATCAAACTAGGGTCCCTCCGTTGAACCCGGAGTGCCTTAACCGCTACGCCATCGAGGATAGAGACAACGCTCCTTTTACCGTTATGTAAGTTTTTAGATGTTATTACCCTTCTCAGGGATAACACAATTGCCAAATAATGGTCAACACACAAAGCCACCGGGACGATTTTTTGCGATTTTCTTTCGTGGGGAAATTTATTACATTTAACAAGCAAGTGAAAAAAAATCACCCAAGGTCGATATTTAAATTTAGCGAGTTTCAATTAACATTAATTCGCAACTCTCTAATCTGAAACTCTAATCCGCAACTCTCCAATTCTCAAGTAACTCGGTAGGTTTTCAACGTTAACAACAGTCATCATTATTGCATTTACGGAAGACCTTTACCTTACCCTTTTTATTGCGTACAGATAGGTTCAACATCTATTGAAACCTGCTAATAATTTTCGACAACCATGCTTAAGCTCAAGCTAGAGCTTTTTAGGTGTAGTTAAAAAAAGAGACTCTGTTCCTGATCTCGAGTCGAACTAAAGTCGGGAACTACGTCTCTTTTCCCCCGATGCCAAAAGCTCTAGCTTTAGCTTCAACGTGGGTATCGAAAATTATTAATATAATAAATCCCAATCCCCCCAAAAAAAGAAAATCATAAAACTCGCTCCGGTGGCTTTGTGGATTGATCATTATTTGGTAATTGTGTTAACCTTGTGAAGGGTAAGAATATCTTATAACTTTGAAATTCAAAGAAAAAGGTATCTTGGTCAATAGTGTACCCAACGAAAACAACACAATGGCGTTGCTTAATTTTGAAAAGATGTCTTTTATTTTTAATTTTGGGGTACGCCTTAAATTGTTCAATTAAAAGAAGGCGAAGGAACGTTTTTAAGAAAGGAGCTAAATAAATAATTCGTCTTTACATTAAGCAATCTTTTTTTCAAGTTCAGGAGTTGATCCGCATACTCCTTGGCCACGTGATATGAAAGTTGACTGGAAACAATGCCACCCCTGCTTCACTTAGAAAGAAAAAAAAAAAAAGAGCGCGAATTGTGAATGGGGCATGAAGCATGGAGCCGCATCCGGCTGGGAGCTAATATTGCGCGGAACAGAATTACGAACAGTGACGGATACGGGCGAAATGCCCCATCCTTCAGGAACTGCGGTTTTAGGCGCTTTTCACCAATTCGTCTTCTTATACACTTTTTAAAGAAAAAAAAACGTCCTTTTTAATGTATGAATTCACGTATATCTCAAATTAAACTCTATTCGTTTGCGAAATGTTGCGAAGAGATGGTGTTACCCTATTTTAAAACCGTGTGTTTTCGTTATCAAATTTTATTTAAGTTTCCAGCCGCAAGATCATCACAGCGGAATGGTCAGTGAAGTATACCAGAAGAATAAAAACACACTACATGTGTTCAAAGAACATAAATCCCCCATCAGCGATTTTCTGGGACGTAGTAGTAGAAATCTCTTAACAATTCAGATATTTATTTCCTTTCATTATCTCCCCCCCCACCACATTATTTTTTACATAATTTTAATTTTGTTTTCATCATCCGAACTGTAACAAGTTCTACTAAACAATTTCAAATATGTCTTCACTTGGTGTTCACTTTGTGTTCACTTGGGTTCACTTTGTGTTAAATCGCATGAAATTCGCTTTTAAATGTTTTGCTCCTAAAGTTCGTATTTATGTTAACGGGTGTGTAGGGCACAGGCGTGCGCATGGGTGTTTGATGGGGTCCATAGCCCCTCACTATCATAGAATTTTGAACATATTTATATATATATATAAAGTTGTAGCCTTTGTAACTCCCCTTATGAACTTTTTGCGAAAGCCAGTTGAGAGTGGGAGTAAACTTGTAATCAACCTGAACTTGTAATCAGGACCGTAGCTAAATGATCGTGCGACCCTGGTAGAGCCGTCCATGTTGCGCCCCCTAGTCACGGACATATCCCCCCTATGATTTATTTTAGCCGATTTTTACGTGCCTTTCATATGCGCCCCTAACCTGGGCCTTCCTTGCCACCCGCTAGCTACCGCCAATGCTCAGTGGCGCAGCGTGGGTGGGTGCCATCGGGACGGAAGCCCGGGCACCTAGTTTTTAGGGGCACGAAATTTAAATATTAGACTAGTGGAAGTGAGTGTTAACGAGTTTTAGCAGGCGCAATATTTGACATGACCCAGGCGCTGGCAACCCCAGCTACGCCGCTGACCACACTGTTTGTAATTCCGTCAGAGA
This sequence comes from Dysdera silvatica, assembly GCA_006491805.2. Classification (NCBI taxonomy): domain Eukaryota; kingdom Metazoa; phylum Arthropoda; class Arachnida; order Araneae; family Dysderidae; genus Dysdera; species Dysdera silvatica. The sequence continues at coordinate 36,622 of QLNU02004432.1, read as the reverse complement.
TAGTTAATTTTATAAACAATCATGAAACGCAAAAGTTAATAATTAAGGAGGTATCTTTTTTTTTTCCGTTTTCACCGAACTTCGTTGAAACGAAATTTTATTTATCATAGCAGTTTTATGATCAAACAAATTCTACTTTTCGGGATAAAGCACTTAAATCATTTTCCTGATTAAATAAACACAAATTTAACTACTGTTAGTCAATTGCCTTCAGAATATGCTTGAAGTATAGTTAGCGTGGATATGCATATATAATGATACCTGTGCGTGCTCATGATGATCACCGTAAACAAAAACATTGCAATCATAGTTTTCGTGTTGGCTAGCAAGTCAATAATGCATGTATAGCGTTTACCAGGATCACTGACAAGAAAACTATATCAAATGATCCTCCGATTTTAATTAAATTTTGTGTATTCGTAGAGGAAGCCAAATTATTGAATGCGATTTTTTTTTTTTTACGGCTAAAAAATATTTTTAGGGGGTGAACCCGCCCTTCGAATATCGGCCATATTTTAGTTTTTCGGCTATAACTTCTGAACAAATCATGATAGCGTAATTTCGTAAATGTACAAAATTTCGCAACCTATCAATCAGTGTAAAAAAAAAAACCGTATAAAAAATATAATGAGTTATAAAATTAAATATCCTTTTTTCTTTCCCTACAGGGAAGAATCGCTTACAAGGAAAGCAATCCATGTGTTCCCCTACATGGATTGCTTTCCTTGTAAGCAATCCATGTGTTCCCCTACAATTTTAATGAAATTTAGTAAATTTTTTAGAAGGGGCCAAAACATTAGATACTAGATACCATTTTTTTTATTGGCTAAAAATATTTTTAGGGGTGGACCCGCCCCTTGAAAATCAACCATTTTTGTTTTTCAACTATAACTTCTGAACAAATCACGATAGCATAATTTCGTAAATGTACAAAATTTCACAGCCTATCCACTGGTGTAAAAAAAATCGTTTAAAAAAATAAAATGAATTAGAAAATGCAAATTTCGTATTTTTTCGCAGGGGAAGTAGTGCGTAGGTGTGACGTTTTTCTTGTGTGCACAGGTGCTATACAGGGGGATTATATTATTAATTAAATAATTTTACTTTAAATAATTTTTTTTACACCAGTCGATAGACTGTGAAATTTTGTGCATTTACGAAATTACGCTATCGTGATTTGTTCAGAAGTTATAGCCGAAAAACAAAAATATGGTCGATTATCGAGGGGTGGATCCACTCCCTAAAAATATTTTTAGCCGATAAAAAAAAAAATGCGTATCTAATGTTTTGACCCCTTCTACAAATCCAACAAATCTCATTAAAATCGGAGGGGAACACATGGATTGCTTTTCTTGTAAGCGCTACTTCCCGTGCGGAAAAAAAAGCAAAAAACGAAAATTTAATTTTATAACTCATTATATTTTTATACAATTTTTTTAGACTGGTGGATAGGCTGCAAAATTTTGTACATTTACGAAATTACGCTATCATGATTTTTTCAAAAATTACAGCCGAAAAACAAAAATATGGCCGATTTTCGTGGGGCGGGTTCGCCCCCTAAAAACATTTTTCAGCCGATAAAAAAAAATACGTATTCAATAATTTGGCCTCCTCTACAAATACACCAAATTTCATTAAAATCGGAGGGATACACTTGAGATAGTTTTCTTGCGAGTGTCACGTGTTATTACCAGGCCGTGCACCATAGTCTGTAAAACGCACTGTAAAAATGACAATGAAATTAATATGTAACAGTGTTTTTGTGCTGGTGTACTTCTTGCTGTTCCTTTTTGAGTCGCAAAAGAAAGGTTTTATGGAAAAGAAATGCAGTTCTTCATTCGGTTTTTACTCTGAGTTCAGCATGACGGAACTTTTCTGCAAGTTTTACGCGTGCTTAAGCACGTGTAACCACTACCAGTACTTGTCGACAATTGAACCCTTGCTTCCAACAATTACCTTAGAAGTTTCGGTTCGACGGACTCGGACGTCGCTGAAAAGCATTCTTCGCTGTTTCTCCTGAGTTATTCTTCGCCAAGAAGAATTCTTAAACTTGCTGCCTTCGTGTTTCCAAGAAGATGTGCATTTCTACGTAAAAGCCCATGTCCCTAGATTATGCTATTAAGGGTTGTCTCTAGGATATTTCGGTGCTCTCCGGTGGGTATATAATGACTGCCTCCTGACTCGTTGGGTTTGGGTTCGCCTCCCATGTAAGCTTGGTTGTATGTGTTTGTGTCGTTGAGTGATTTCAGTCGACAGTGTGGTGCTCCTATGGAGAAACGACCGACAACCAGGGGCGGACTGGGTCCTCTCAAAGGGCGCATACCTTGGATTTTTAGAGGGCGCGAGTCCATTGGTCCATAAGGGCGCACCGACCCGGGGGCCGGCTCACCGGTGGCCCAGCCCGCCTCTACTGACAACATGTTTTTTTTCTCTAACAGTTAAAAACTATCTGATACCAATATGCGGTCATAACTGCCAGTGGTGGGCATATGAAAAAAAAAAAAAAAGAAAGAAAGAAAGAAAAGGGAAAGAAACGAAAAAGATATTTAAGCCTTAGGACAGAGGTAGTTTTAAGAACCTTATCAGTACAATTCTAGACAGATGGCGCCCTCTAGATTAGGTTAGGCCGCTTAATATTGAAGATAATACTGCAATACTTCTATTATCTAGTGTTTTTTCGGCTGATTAGCTTTAAAAATGAATTGGTCATTGTTAAAAAGGGATCTAAGTAGAATTTGAACTGTTCTAATTAAACGGGTGTAGAACAGATACAACTTTTATTAAAAAATCTATCCAGGGTCGTAGTATATATTTAGCTGCGTTTCCATAGATATA